>JASDQU010507816.1:15503-27956 GCA_032191745.1 Picea mariana | reverse complement strand
GAACAACCATTAAGGGCTGTGTTTGAGTTCTTCACCGTGAGGACTATTACAAAAATTGGGGTGTTCAGGTATCCCCTTTGCTTACAGAAAGTGTTGTGTGGAGACGTTCCTACATACACTCTGCAGTAGGATCCACTTAGATACACGAACCGACAAAACACAGAGTTGTTTGAGATTAGGGGCAACTATCTTAGGCATTCTTATCCTTGTTGGAGTGTTGCTCGTGTCTCCTGAACTCAGAGAGGAGCACATTCAGATCTGGCATCTGATTAATCAAATTGGACTACGCATTCCTTGAATATCCTTGCTGAGCTTCTGTATTGCTTGTTGGAGGTTGGGTGTCGTCAAGATGATCCAAACTGAGCTGAAGAGTGTCAATCTACACCCGATTGGAAACTATTTGAATTCTTTGCGCCTCGCTTTCATCCTGTAGCTTACTGTTCAGAAACTGATGCTGGGAAAGAGTTTCCATCTCAAACTCCCTGTTGGCACTCAACGCTTCCAATTGTTCTCTAAGGTTGTTGCATCCTCTGCATTCAGGTTCCCAATTGTCTTCTGGCCAGGAGTTCGAGTCTTCCTGCATGGTATTCTGCTGATGCATTTCACTGTCACCAGAGGAGAGACCGAATTTGGCCGGATCTTGTGGGTTCTGCATGAGGCCTAGGTGTATAAGCTGACTCGGGGGGGGAACGACTTAGAGGCTTCCCAGCAGGGAGCGAAGTGAGGGGCAAGGTTAAGGTGAGATGAAAACTCCAAGCACTGCAAATAAGTAATTTACAGCACCCGGCGACACAAGAGGCTCGCTGATGAAAACGGGAATGACTGCAAGGTGGCGAGGGGGTTGATATAAGAGCCAAGGCAATCTGGAGAGGCAAACGTTCGGAAAGGATTTCCCACGAGGGCCAAATGCAGCGAAAGGATGGTTGCGGGTTTGCTGAGGGGGAAGGTGACGAACGAGCTTGCGAGTTTGTGGGAAGAGTCTTGTACATTGTAATGAACGACGCCATGGAGGGACGACTGACATCAGGGGAGATGAACCAACGAGGGAGGTGATAGTTCTAGTCATTATAACCACATAGGCGAGCCGGATACATCGATTTTCCCATGCGAGAAGAAGATTTCACAATGCTTGGAGGTGAGATCAGCTTGTGCGCTCGAGGTGGATGGATCGGGTATGGTACAAGCCATATGGTGTGACGACAAGTTGTCACATGGATGACTGAAAGTGTCCACCCAACCATGTCATGACTTTCATTGCAAGCTGGACCCCGACTGAAATGGGTGTGAACACTCTCTTTTCGCCACACTTGGGTGGAGCTGGCGTTGGTTCTAACCATGTGGTCGTGGGGGAAGCTTAAGCCCCTTGAGGAGGGACTCCTTTGACTAGCCAAAAAATGCTCTTGGACGCTCATTAATATAAGGTGGTTGGGGTTGAAACTCCGTCGATGCTGAGAGCGTCGGGAGGTGTCCCGATGGTTGCATTGAGCATCTTGTCTGCTTTGTTGTTGTTACCACGGAGGATGTGAAAGAAGGAGAGCTTGATTTCTTTGGAGGCCAGCCTGGTTCTGTCCAGGATCTGTTTTAAGCTGGGATCTTTGGGGTTTGATCCCTTGACCATCAGTCTTATTATGGTGAGGGAATCTTCGAGGACAACAAACTTTCTTATTCCCTTGGAGTGGGCCAGTTGAACTCCTTTTAAAAGAGTGTATGCCTCAACTTTGTTGTTGGTGTCCATGCATAGATTCCAGTGGTAACGAGACATTGTTTTTCCCCCGGGATCATAGAGAATCCCCTCTGCAACTGCCTCCCCTAGGTTTCCTTTAGAAACTCTGTTGAAGCAAAGAGTGTGGGTTTTTTTCTTCTAAATCCAGAGTTCCATGTTGGGAGTGTGATGAAGTTGCCATCATGATCTTGGAGGTGCCTTATGAGACTTAACATCCCTAAGATTGAAGCTTGCTATCCAGTCCTTTTCCCAGTTGTTCCAGTTTGTTGTATCTTCGATTTTCAGAGAACGAGAGCAAATGGCTTCAGATAGAAGCAGCTTTGCCTTAGCTTCTACTATTTGGGAGGGAGTGATCTTATCTTGAAAGATTTTTTTATTTCTTGCTTTCCATATCTGTCAGCAGAGAAATTTTGCAAGCGCCCTCCACACTCGTTTCAATACCGGCTTGTCCTTGAAGGAGCCTCGATAATATTTATCCCAGTTCCTTAGGCTGGGGTGGGGGAAGGAGGGCCATCGAATAAATCTAGCTAGGTCTCCGAAGGCAAGGTTCCAACAATTTTTTGCAAAGGGGTAGTCCCATAACAGATGGTTGATATTTTCTTGACTGTTGTTACAAAGCGGACAGATGAAGGGACCCAGGTAGCCTCTCTTCATGAGATTATCCCCTGTTAAAATCTTGCCATGTGCTAAAGTCCATGTGAAGAAGTTGATTTTTGGGAGGGAGTCCCGGTTCCAGATATTTTTCCATTTTGCTGAGGGATGATGTCCATCCGTGTTCTTGAGGAGCTAGCTGTATCCTGCTATTAGTGAGTATTCCTGGCTCCCCCAACCCTTGATGTTTGGCTGTGTTTTTTGGTCGGGCGTTGCCCCTTTTAGTAGCTTCAGTAGGCTTTGAGCCTGTCTTGTTAAGTGTTGGGGGACATTTCCCAAGTTCCAATCTTTCCAACTACCATTATCATTCCAAGCTGAGATATCAAACAGAGTACGCTTTCTCAAACCAAGCATCCAACAGTTTAGATCTAATAGATTTTCATCTCTGGGGTTAAAGGCTACCCCGAAGATCCTGTCCTGCCAGATTTTTATTGTTTTTCCATTTCCCGGAATCCAAGAGAGGTGCTCTCTGAAAAAGGGGGTGACTCCCTTTATTAGTTTCCAGATTTGGGATCGTGTTTGGTGGGGATGTGGATTGTCCATGCTTCTTTTTCTTTTTCCTAGTTTGTATTTGCTTATGAGCGCCTGCTTCCACCAGTCATTGTCCCCCGAGATTAGTCTCCATAAAAGTTTGGCTCCCATTGCTGAGTTGGTGAGTTCGGGGTCTCAGATGCCCATGCCTCCCTTAGATTTTGGCTGGGTGACCGTTTCCCACTTTACCAGGTGGAGTTTTTTGTTATTTGAGGCCCCTCCTTGCCATAAACATTTGTGAATGAGTTGACTCATTGCTTGAAGAAATCCCTTTGGGGCAAGGAGGGTGGAGAATTGAAACATGGGAAGGGCCGAAAGGACGAACTTTATTAAAACCACCCTGCCTGCTGGGTTTAGCCATCATGCTCCCCAGCTATCCATTTTTTCCCTGAACTTTTGAAGGATGTGGTGCCAGAATTCTCCAGTAAGCGTTCTGAGGCAGAGGGGGAGGCTTAGATATTTGAAGGATTTCCAGTCTTGGGTGATGGCAATGCCCATTATTTGAGTTATACCCGCCCTGGTGCTTGCTGAGACATTCCAGGTATAGATCTGAGATTTTTCTTTATTTAGAGAGTCTCCCAAGACTATGATGAAGGTATCCAGGACTCGAAGGATTCTTCTGGCAAGAATTTTGGAAGCATCTCTCAGAAGGATTATGACGTCTGGGAATTGGGAGTGGTTTAGTCTTTTCACACCTTGGGCGATTTTTATACCAGGAATGTTGCCAGAGGCACTTTCCCATTCGAGGCTTCTGTTTAGCGATTCTTCCATGAGCACATAGAGGATAGGAGAGAGGGGGAAGCCTTGCCTTAAGCCTCTGGATGCCTTGAAGAAGGGGCCTGGTCTACCATTTATTAGAGGCGCTATCCAGGGAGACTCGATGGATGAGTTGATCCAATTCACGAAATTCTGGCTGAAACCAAACTTGCGCAAGACTTTGAAGAGAAATTTATGCTCCACTCTGTCAAAAGCATTGGCCATATCTAATTTTAAGGCCATTCTAGGCTCCCCTCGAGTGTTACTAGCATGGATTGCTTCTTGGACGAGAATGTAGTTATCCCAAATCTGGCGAACTACAACAAAACCTCCCTAGTTTGGGAGGATTAACGCGCTGAGGAGGGGATTGAGTCTGTTTGCTATTATTTTGGGCTAGGATCTTATAGGAAATGTTACAGAGCGAGATGGGCCTGAAGTGATTGAGGGAGGAGGCTCCATGTTCTTTTGGGAGGAGAGCAAAGAAGGAGGAGTTCGTTGCTCCACCCAGTTTTTTGGCTTTGTGAGCGAAACGAAACATTCTGGTGAAATCTTTTTGAATGATTGGCCAACATTTTTTGTAAAAGTGAAGAGTGAATCCATCCGGACCCGGATCTTTGTCTTCATGAAATTGGTTCAGGACTCTGAGAATTTCAGCCTCTTCTATGGGTCAGTCTAGCAGGTGGTTATCTGCCTTGGTTATTTTGGAGGGGATATGCTGGAGGAATTGATCAGAGAGGTGTGCATCGTCTTGACTAGAGGTTGTATACCGGGAATGGAAGTGCGAGGAGGCGAGATGCTTGATTTGTTCGCAATCCTGAATTGTTTCCCCTTCAGGAGTTTTAAGCTCGAAGATTTGGTTGGCCTAGTTTCTGACTTTGGTTTGGTTGTGGAAGAAGGTGGTATTTTGGTCATCTAACTTSAACCAGATGCTCCTGGATTTAAGCCTCTAGGCCRTTTMTACTTCTGTTAGGGCCCAGAGATAGTCTTTGTGAAGGGATTGCTCTTGGGTGAGGAGACTCTGCGAAATCTCTGCACTTTCTATTTCCTCTTGGAGGGCCTCTAGTTGGGCCTTTTTGACTTGTGCTTTGTTGTGCGAATTGTCTTTAGCCCATCTCTTTAGCATGTCTTTGACTGATTTGAGTTTTTGCTCCCAAATGTAGTTTGGMGATCCTGTGATCCACTGGTTCCAGATCTGAGCAATGGATTGAAGAATCTCTAGTCGGTCCAACCAAAGAGGATTTAGCTTGAAGGGGATTGGACCCCAATTCTGCTGCTTTTCAAAGGTCAGTCTTATGGGGCGATGATCTGAACCAGCCCAGGGGAGATTCATTGAGCACAGCTTATCAGGGAGGGCCAATAATTCGCTATTGATCAGGAATCTATCTAGTCTGGATGCGATATGATCGGGCCCTGCTCTTCTATTGTTCCATGTATAGATCCCTTTACTGGATGGGACTTCATAAAGGTCTAGATCCGAGATGAGGTCCTCCAGTCTTTCTCAGAATTGATCTTTGATGACCGATCCTCCTCTTTTTTCCATTGCGGCTCTAGTTGTGTTGAAGTCTCCTGCGATAACGAGGTTTTGGGGGGGATTTTCTTTGGTAAGGTCTATCAGAGATTGCCAACATTCAATTTTTCCATTGTAATTATTTGGTATGTAAACGTTAATGATGGAGTAGACCATACCTGAAGTTTTATTGAGAAGATTCACTCGGATCCAGAATTGGGTTTGCGCTTGCGCTTGAAAATCAAAATTTGCCCTTTTCCAGAGGATTCTGATTCCGCCTGAAGCCCCTCTGGAGCTCATTGTGCATCCATCACAATTATTCCAGATTTTTTGAAGGTCATTGAGGGTTTCCAGTTCCCCCAGTTTCATCTCCTGGAGCATGAGGATTGATGGTTTTTCTACCTACAGAAGTTTTTTGAGATCTTCTTTCTTATGGCTACTACCTAATCCCCTACAATTCTAGGAGATGATTTTCATCATTTATCAAGGTGTTTGGTTGCCCACCCTCTTGAGGGATGTGAACTTGTTCCCTTGTGCTGGAATGATTTATTCTTACCGGATTTTCCATCTTTTTTTAGGGATTCCTCAATAGTTTTTTGAATCCCTAGTTCCTTTTCCCTATCTGTTGCCGATTCCCTTTTGTTTCGATATGATTTCCTTCCAGGTTTCTTACTTATAATGGTTTGGGTTAATTCTACTTCAGATTCGTTGTCTGAGGAGTCTTGACCCTCTTCTTCCAAGATTTCTAGGTTTTCCAGATTTTGAGTGTGTGGAGATTGAGCGTGATCTTCGCTTAATTCCAAAACTTCTTTATTCTTTTCCAGGGCAGCGTCACTTCCTCTTTTTTCTGCTTCTAGTCCTTTCCCACTGATTTCCTATGGTTGCATGTCGACACGTGGAGTATCGTTCTGGCTAAGGTCAACCTGGCAATTATGGCTTGATTCTCCTTTTTGAGGAGATCTGGGGATCTGTTCTTTTGGCTCAGTAGGCTTTTCCATTTGATTTTGGCGTGGGATCTGTTGATTTTTCCCATTTGGTTTCCTCCTTTTGGGTTGCTGCCACTGGTCTTGCTTGGGGTCTTTCTCCTGAGAATCTTTGTCTTGAGGGCAGGATTTAGTGAAGTGACCATATTCGTGACAGATTTTGCACTTGAAGGGGATTTGTTCATAATCCACTTGTTCGATGTAGGACCAACTATCAAGATTTAGTTGTATAGCTTCTGGGAGGCCCTTTTCCAGATCAACTTCTACACAGTGTCTCGCACAGGCCTGAAGGCCATCCTTTGGCTTAGGATGATCTATGAACTTTCCAAGGGTGTTTCCTATGTTTCGAATTGTTTCATCATTCCAGCAGTGCAGGGGAAGAAAGGGTAACCTAACCCAGACTGGGACTGTAGAGGGGATATCATTTTTCAGGCTAAAGTCTAGGGTCCATTTGTTTAGATACATTCCTCTTGCCCCCATGAAGTATGGGCCACTGCGAAAGATCAGATATCTATCTTCTTTCTTTTCAAATAGAAAGGTAAAGAATCCCTTACCGCAAAAGGCTGTCGAGAGTTGCCCTTTGATCAGCTTGTGCCAGTTTGCTTCCAGCCAGATATGCATGGCTCTTGGAAATGTCCATAATCCTGTGAATTGTCCGATCAAACCTCGATCTGCGAGCCTTAGAGCCAACGGTCGCACTGAAGGAGCGTAGACTGAGACCTTGGGGATTTCGCCCGCCTTTTTTATGAAACGAGAGGGCAGAATCTTGGGCGCTTTAGCATAAGATGAAACTAGGGCCTGAAAGGCCTGCATGTCAAGGGATGAGGAATCCAGAGGTAGATCCCCTCCCGGAGAGGGAGTCATGATGCGTGTGCACAGTGGTTAGCAGAGTTGCAGAGCCACGCATAGGTTGATCATAAAAAATGAGATTAGCAAGAAGACGATATCATATGTAGAATAGTTAACAACAACTTGGTTAAAAGTTTTAGAGTGGTAACATATAGGCTTACGATATTGCATTAGTACCGCACCCATGGCGTATCCGCTGGCATCTGTCTTGATCTCAAAAGGCTGTTGAAGATTCAATAGTGCTAATATTGGTGTGGTACTGATCTTTTCCTTCAAAGTGTTGAAAGCTTTTTGTTGCTTTCCTTCCCATTGAAAAGTGTTCTTCACATTGGTTAAGGCATGCAGAGGAATTATTATGAAGGATAAGTTGGGAATGAATCTCCTCCAATACTGTTATGGACCTAAGAAGCTTCGAACTTCGGTTACACTTTTTGGCTCAGGCCAATTTACAATTACATCAACTTTGGAAGGGTCAATTTTTAGTTGTCCTCCTCCTACAATATGACCTAAGTATACAAGTGCAGTCTTTCCAAATTCACATTTAGACAATTTTACATACAACTTTTCCCTTTGCAAAGTATCAAATACTTGCTTTACATGCCTCACATGCTCATCCCATGTCCCGCTAAAAACAAGAATTTCATCTAAATATACAATCACAAATTCATCTATGAAAGGCCTGAATACATCATTCCTCACACGCATGAAAGTTGCCGAAGCATTACAAAGCCCAAACGACATAACCAACCACTCAAACAATCCCTGTTTGGTTTTAAAGGCAGTTTTCCATGCATCTCGTTCTGCGACTCTGATTTGATGATATCCACTATGCAAATCCAACTGAGTGAAATAGACAACATTCTTCAATTGATCAAGTAAATCATCTATGCGAGGAAGAGGGTATCGATTTTTCACCGTGATTTTATTTAAGGCCCAATAATTGACACACATTCGCCATGTGTCATCTTTCTTTGGCACCATCATGATCGAAGAACCACAAGGAGATGAACTAGGCCTAATGACCCCTTGATCCAATAAGCCTTGTACCTGCTTCTTGATTTCTGTCATCTCCACAACTGACATCCTGTACATGCCCACATTAGGAAGAGGAGAATCCTGCTAAAGATGTATCTAATGTTGGATTTCCCTCTTAGGAGGTAATCCATCTAGTTCCTACAAAATATCATCATACTTAGAAACAATATCAATTAATTCCTTTTTATGAGATGGATCACACCCTTGGAAAGCGTCGGATGTCCCAAAATCTTTCTCTCTGACGACCATGAGTACATATCGCTTAATAGTGTTTATGAGTATTTTCATTTGCCCTGCACTAACAAGCGTTGTATTTACCCTCGTGTTGTGATCTCTAACAATATATTCCACTCCCCCCTTAGTAAGGTGGCATTTGTTCTCATGTCGAAAGAAGACTGATTTTCTATCATAAAGATAAGGACTTCCCAACACTATGTCACATATATCAAGTGGTACAACATCCAAATCAACTTCATCAATCAATTTTGAAGCAATAAAAAATATGATCCTACATTGTTTGGTGACATTAAGTTTTGCTCTGTCACATACCCAACCAAGAGGATAAGGTTTCAGATGTGGTTTTGTTTCAAGACCCATTTTCTTGACAAGCACTTCAGATATTAAGTTTTCTTGGGAACCCAGATCAAATAATGTATCTATATTAGTATGTTTATATACAACTCTTATGTGAAATAACTCATTCCTCTTTCGTTCATCAACATGAGATTCATCATTGGAACTAGAGCTAGCATGAAGAGAATCTTTACCTTGTACTCTAACCGCTATGATCTTTCCTTCATCCCCTGAATCGAAACCAAGATCTTGTTGTATTGTAGCAACGGTCTTTGTCTTCCCCTTTCCACCGAATTGTTTCGACTTCTTTTTCAGATGCAGTTTCCAACAATGTTCTTCATCGTGACCGATCTTCTTGCAATGAGTGCAAGATGGATTTCCTCCTCTCGTCACTATAGCGGTCTTCTTGTCCTTCCTTTTAAACTTCTTAAAAGACTTATGTGGGAAATTGGAAGGTTTCTTTGTGGGATCTTCTTGAACATGTTTCCCCCTATTCTCAAGGTGAGTGGCTTGCACACAAACTTCGTCAAGACTAGCGGGGTTAAACAAGAGAAAAGTTTGTCGAATATAACTGTGAAGTGCTCCAATATACTTCATTAAAGTCTCATAAGAATCTAAAGGAATGTTCAATGCAAGAGCTTCTTCCTAAATTCTTCTGTGAAACTTTGTACAATTTGTCCTTTACTTTGCCTTAAAGTTTGCCATTCCATCATTGCTTTATGTAAATATCTTAATGGATAAAATTTCTTCCTTATCGCTGATTTAAATTCCGACCATGAGGAAAGAAGCTTACCACACTTACTTCTGTCATTAATGTTGCTCTCCCACCATACGAGAGCGGTGCCTTCCAACCGAAGAGAAGCCAGTTGTACTTTAACTTCCTCTTCATCAATATGCTGGACACGACATTACACTTCAACTTGTCGGATCCAATTATCTAGCTTTTTAGGATTAACATCTCCATTAAACATAGGTAAAGCAAATTTGACATCAAGCTTTAATAATGGTTTCTTAAAATAGGCTTTATGGCTAGAATGATGAGTATCTCCTCAAGAACTAGAACTCGAAGGTGAAGACAGAGGCTGATGAGTATCTCCTCCAGCCCCTTGGTTTACTAAAGCATCAACATCTACATGTGCTTCCTTTTTCTTCCCTTTCTTCTTCATCATCTTCTCATAATCTCCATACATTCGCTCGACCATTTATGATATGCGATAAAAAACCATGTGAAAGTTTTTCTCTTGTTCATCACGCTTGTCCTCTTCTGCCATTTTCTTCCTTATGGATACACGACCAAATTCAGGATTGAAACTCTTTAGAGTCCCATCACCCTATTTATTCTTGGCCCTAGTAAGCATTCACACTCAACAATTCAAGTCAAAGATGACTGCACTGATACCAACATGATACGGGATCTTTTCATCGTGACTTATAAAGAATTGTATTAAATGAGCATAAATTAAAGTGCACCATTAAAGAAGGGAAAACTTAAAAATGAAGAGACATAAGCATCAGATTTGAACACAAAAAATTGATAACGGAATTCGTCCCTGGTGGACTACGTCTCCGGGTCCTGCTCTCAAATGGGTAGGCTCTTTCATTAACTCAGCGAAAGAATTTGGCAAATACATGAATATACCTCATTTTGAAATAAATCTGCAGAAGCAATGCTCAGATCATAAAACAGACATCACCACTGGATTCATGGCGTCGAATTACCCAAAAATGACTCTCCATGCTCTGATCTGACTCTCGCACTCCCAGGCCCAAGAGGAATTATGTCTCGATTTTCGTGCCCTCTGCACCTGCAATTATGAGAGTCTTTKCCTCGTAATATGTTCCCACGGTAGTATGGTACGGTCACACCTCCTTCTGACTCTGGGTGGACTGCACTTTTTAAATAATAAAACCGACGGATATACCAAGCAACACCGGTAGGCGCGTTGGTTAGGGCAGAGTTATAAAGGCGTTGGGTAAGGCGAAGGTTCCGGGGTTGAACCCACTAGACTCCATTTTGGTTGTTTGTTATATGTATATATGGTACATTGTATCCACCCTCTGCTAAGTTTAGAGACCCGCTAGAATGTTCTGCCAACGATTGATTAAAATTGGCGTGGTCCGCCAGATTTGGCGGTCCCGCCATTTTTTTTAAAACTAAACACGGGCCAACATTTGGGTATTCCTGAGATGCCACGTGTCACTCGATGATTGGGCCACGTGGCACCCACTGAAACGCCCACCTGTATGATGATATGGTTTCTCTGTCATTTCCGTACTGACATGTGGCGCTAGTTGGGTGGCGTCGCCTCGGTGTACATTGTGGCACTTTTCTATTGGTGCACATGGACCCCTGAAAAGCCCAATGGTGGGTGACACGTGGAAACCTCTAGTGTTTCCATGTGGCATAATGACATCATCATCTCATACGATGATGTCATCTACTGACGTCAGCAATACGGATGTTAATGTGTCCCCTGTTGTCTGGCCTTGTTTGACCGCAACTTTGACCACGAATATCTTTCAAACCGTAACTCTATTTGACGAGCCGTTTGCATCGTTAGAAAGCTTGCGACGCGCTCTTCGCGGTCATGTTATTTTCACTGAGTTTTGGAAAATTTGAATTTTTTCCCTTTCTCTGTCTACTAGAGCCATTCTGAGCGTTCTGAGTTGCCTCTGTGAGTTCTGAGTTATTCTTAGTTTTCTATGGATCCTTTTTGGATTGCCTTACTGGAGAAGCTACACTAATTAGCTTTTTGAAGGCTGTTAAGAACCTGTGGTTGGAAGGGTTGGACATTTTTAACCAGTCTAGCAACATGAGATGACTATGTGCAGAAGGAATCCTTGCACTTTGATTTAATCTTGTCGACCTGCTTTTGTTGGACATAACGTGCTTGGACTGAGGCAGTAGTGGTTGTGGTGTTCTTATGTTCACCTTTTGATCATACTGTGAAGAAACAAAATTTTGTAGTATGAGATACTACCTTGAGGCACTATTTAGGTGGGACAGTAGTTGGAACCACCTCCGGTATCCTATAGAGGTGACCCCCGGAGTAACAATTGTTAATGTTTAAGCCACTATTATAGTTCTTTGCATTTCATTAGATAACAATAGCATAATCCAAGATCACTGAGAAATACACAATCACAAGAGACACAACATTTATCCCGGGAAACCCTCTAGGGGAAAAAAAACCCAACAAAACTTCCTTAATATAGATAGCCAATACAATACCAAGAGATCTCTTAAACTAATGCAGAAGATCCTCTCCTAGATATGCACCACTCTCTCTCTCCTTCTTCTTTAACAGCAGATCCGAAACTTGTCTCTCAAAATGAGCAAGTGAGTTGTGTGTCTAAGTGAGGCGCTAGCCTCCTTATTTATACAAGACTGGCATGTGTGAAGTGTCTCTTCACTGGCAGGACCAACTTCTCCAACTGGGTGGTTATAACCACCTTTATTATGTTTCGGGGCCTCTTTGATATATTATGGGATCGACTTCTTCTTTTGCCTTTTACAATTACAATATGACCAATCCGCAAAAGGGGATTTGGTACTTTTAAAGTAGCCGACATGATCAATCCACAATGGGCATTGATCCAATGAATAATATATCAAATAATAATAAGAATACACTTTGCATTTACATTATTTCAACACTCCCCCTTAACTAGAAGGGTATTCTTCAGCAACATCATGCGAGAGAGAGAGGACAACATCATCAACAACATCAAGTGGGTGAGAGGACAACATCATCAATATCATCTTGGAACACTGACTGGCGTATCTATAAATCATCGGAAGTTTTCTTCATCGACAACATCGTCATTCTCAAAGGAATGCCATC
>JASDQU010507815.1:25556-38090 GCA_032191745.1 Picea mariana | reverse complement strand
AATTAAATTTATGATATATTTTTTTAGATGTGTTAATATATTATAATATTTATAATATTTATTTGTGAAGATTTTGTTCTTTCTATTTATTTGTTTTTAATGTAAATTAAAAAAATAGAAAATAAAATTTGTAAATACCATTTGGAGTCCAATTTTGGGTTGTTTATTTACATAGGGTTTTGTTGTCAATATCACAATTTCAATTAGGTCGTAAATAGCTATGATTTTCACGTTTAGGAAAAAACAATTTTTTTTTACGTAGCATCACTTTTTTATTTAGGTGTTGATTTTAAGGTTTTTCTGAGCTACTATCTGAGTTTCGAAGGCCATGTTCAAAAAATGTTGTAATTTTAACCACGTTTAAAAAAATGGTGCTACCGGTAGCACCACTTTTTGATTTGGGGGTTGATTTTCATGTTTTTTACGCAAAAAATTGGGTTTTAAGGGCTAGAGTTCTCATTTTGAGGTCACAGTTCTCGTTAAGTTGGTAACTATGTTGGAGCTAATTGTTCCTCATAATCCTCAACAAAATGGTGTAGCGAAAAGGAAGAACAGATCTATTGAAGAAACTGTGAAGGCACTATTGAACGATCAAGGTTTATCTATGTATCTGTGGGGAGAAGCAGCCATGACAACAATATATGTTCAGAACAAAAGTCTTCACCGCATATTGAAGGATATGACTCCAGAAGAAGCCTTCTCAGGAAAGAAACCTAATGTGGATCACTTAAGAATCTTTGGATGCCCTGTTTACTTTCACATTCCCAAGGATAAAAGGAATAAATTAGAACCCTCAAGAAAGAAGGGCATATTCATGGGATACAGTGAATCATCCAAGGCCTATAGAATCTATATCTCGGAACAACATAAGATTGAAGTCAGCAGAGACGTAACCTTCAATGAAAAGATGACTTTCAAGAAATCCATAGAAGAAACTATAGAAGAAGAAGAGTATGAAGAGCCTATTGAAGAAAGCACATGTCTTCCAGAAAGTCAGAATGAAGAAACAGAACAACTCGATCATCCGATGCAACCATGTGAGACTATTGATTCGGACATTGTACCCAAAACCAAGAAACAACCAGCTTGGCTTGAAGCTACTCTACAAAAAGCAGAAAGACTCAAAGCCCCAAGTGGCACCTTCAGAAAAATAAAGAAGCCCAAGAGATTCTCCAACTATGCAGCATGTATGAAAAAGCTTCTAGACGAAGAACCCATCACTTTTGAAGAGGCAGCTCAGAAGAAACAATGGAAAGAAGCCATGACAGAAGAACACCAGTCCATCATGAAAAATGATGTATGGGAAATTGTGCCTAGACCTAAAGAAAAATCAGTAGTAACTTCAAAATAGGTCTATAAGATCAAACATGCAGCAGACGAAAGCGTGGACATATATAAACCAAGGTTCGTAGCTAGAGGGTTCTCCCGAAAGGAGGGAGAAGACTACGACGAAACATTCACTCATGTTGCCATATATACTTCTAGTAGAGCCTTATGTCTCTTGTTGCTTCCATGGGATGGAGTTTACATCAGATGGATGTAAAAACAACTTTCCTCAATGGAGCAATCGAAGAAGTATACCTTGAACAACCTCAAGGATTAGAAGTACATTCCAGAGACACTCATGTTTGCAGACTAAAGAAAGATTTGTATGGACTCAAGAAAGCTCCAAGAGCTTGGTATGCCAGAATAGACAGCTACCTAATGAGACTTGGTTTCTCCAAGTCATGCAGATCCAAATCTTTACTACAAAGTCGTGAACAATGCACCTGTGATTTTACTGCTATATGTCGACGATTTATTCTTGATAGGTGAAGAGTCTCTCATCATCTAGTGTAAAAAGGAACTAGCCCCTGAGTTCGATATGAAAGATCTTGGTCTCATGCATTATTACTTGGAACTAGAAGTATGGCAGAAGCATGGTGAAGTATTCATTGGACAAGGAAAGTATGTAATGAAGATTCTTCAGAAATTTGGAATGATGGATTGCAAATCCATGGACACTCCTATGACCACATATATAAGAAAAGTAAGAGACTCAAATTCTGATCCAATAGACTCGTCCATATATCGGCAATTAATTGGGTCATTGATGTATTTGGTAAATACTCGACCAGGTATTTGCTTTTTCGTAAACACACTAAGCCGGTTCCAGGTGGAACCCAGACATGAACATTGGCTAGTTGCAAAGCATGTTCTAAGATACATTTGTGGGACACTAAACAATGGTTTAAGATATACCACATCCAACAATATACAACTTCATGGATTCACAGATTCAGATTGGGCAGGAAGTGCAGAAGACAGAAGGAGTACTTCAAGAATGTGTTTCAGCTTGGGCTCTGCTATGATATCTTGGGGCAGCGCGAAACAGAAGTTTGTCGCACTCAGCACAGCAGAAGCAGAATATATCGCAACATGTGAGGCATGTACAAAAGCAGTATGGTTGAGAAAGTTGATTTCTGGACTATTTGATCAAGTTCCAGATTCGACCATAATATATTGTGATAATCAGAGTTGTATAAGGCTATCAGAACACCCAGTGTTTCATGAACAGTGGAAACACATTGAGATCAAATACTACTTTATTCAAGATAAAGTCCAGGAAGGAGAAGTGAAGCTCCAGTATATCCGCACGGATGAGCGGACAGCAGATATCTTGACCAAGCCTTTGTCCAAAATAAAGTTTGCATACTTACGAGACAAGTTGGGATCGTGGAAATAACTCCCTTAGCTGAAAAGGAAGAGATGGCTCTCCAGGTTGGAAGGGAGCACTGATATATCATCGATTTATGGACAGTCATTTTCCAGCTTGGAAAATGGTCCAACATGGGCAATTCCTTTCCAGTTCAGAAAGTGGCTTGAGATATCTGACGGACATGCATTTTCCAGTTCGGAAAATGGTCCAGATCGAACGATGATTTTCATAATGAAAATGGTTCGATGGATTGTTGATGTACCATAGACAGTGATTCCCCTTGTGGCCAGTGTGGGGGAATGGTCTAGGACAATCTTTCTTCTTGACAGTCACTCTCAGTAGTGGTCAAGAAGATTGGTCCGCCTAGCCAGACAGTCATTCTTTTGAAGCTCACAGTTGTGAGCAGTTTTGAAGAATGGTCTGTTTTGGAGGTTGGTGCAGGACAGTCATTTCCTTAGGAAATGGTCCGGACAGTCATTCCCTAGGGCAGATTCATTCTCTCCAGGTTGCACTTTGTTTAGTGCCGGAGGAATGGCCCAGATAGGTGAATAGTCCAGGTTAATCAAGGACAAGCATTCCCTAGGTCAGACTCATTCTCTCCAGGTTGCACTTTGTTTAGTGACGGAGGAATGGCCCAGATAGGTGAATGGTCCAGGCTCATAAATCAGGACAGTTGTTCTTCTATGCTTGAGAAGAATAGTCCAGATAGCCCATCGTTGATGTTTTACTCTCTGAGGGCATATGTTCTTCCAGATCTCACAGATGTGAGTGGAAGAATGGTCCAGATGACTCAGTTTATATCATGATATTGTTTATGTGTAGGTTGATATCATATGATATGATTTCTATGGAGGTTGTATGTCTCTAGACAATAGAGGTATGCGACTATGGTGGATATGTTCCACTGGTTGTGACTATGTGTCACGGATTGAATAGTTGTGTACTACTATGGATAGACACAATTGTGTTCTATCAGATGACATTGTACTAGTTGTCATGGAGATTATTCAATTGGATAATGATGACGGTGCTCGTGATTTGATTATAAGATAGCATGTGTGGCTATAATGATGCTACCGGTTGAATGGTATGTTTGTGCTCAAGACCATTATATGTTATACCTCCGTAGATAGGAGGGAGTGTTGATATTATAGTAGTTGTGGGAGGTATTAACCTCCATTTGTGACCTTTGACAAAATTACAATATTCCAGAAGCAAGAAAAAAATTGGATATAACCCTAGAAGAGAAGTCGGCTAAAGGAAATATTATATACTAAGAAATTAGCACCCAGAATGAGAAGTCGGCTCAGGCAGTCTCGTAGAAGCAATATAAATATAGGAGGTTAGTCTTCATTTTAGCCAGAATTCTCAGAACTGCAGAAGTACACTTGTGCACACTGCAGAAGGCCAGTTGTGCGCAAGTCTGGGGAGCAGTTGTTGCCGGTAGTTCTGCAATCTGCATTTTCGGTTTTTCTGGGTTGGACGCTCTGATCAATTTTGGTTATCTTTGTTTGGTGCATTAGCCTTTGTTGGTTATTGGTTTGTTGCCGGAAATTCTTCTCTCTGTCAAGGTCAAAGGTGCTCAAGGGTGGCATTAGTGTCTATGGTTGGGTGACAATATTGCTATATTGTCTATGGTTAAACGAGCACATCCAATATTCTAACAAATTGTGCACCACTACATCAACTAGTTTTGTTAATTTTTAAAATTTAAGTAATTTGTGTTATTATTTATTGAAATATAGTAAAAATAATAACATTGTCATATCGACACATTTTTGTATCCAATGTCATTTATCAATAAATAATAGAGGTCCCCCCTCTATTATGTATCCTGTATCATTTATCAATACAGATATCCTGTGCTTGGTGTTTATTTGAGACATCTTCCTCCATTCTTTCTGATTTCCAAGTGCAATCCATCCTTGGGTGTGGAAGTGCCCTCATTGTTTCTTGCTTATTTTTGTTATCATTATTATATTTATGTTTATTTTGTATTAGTGGTTCCATTTGGTTACAAAACATTGGAAGCTAGTAATCAAAGCAAGTTGATATTTTACTCTTATTCTATTCTTCCTTTTTTCCTACAAAGAATAAACAAAATAGTTATTAAGGGAGAAAAAAACTCAATATGTCACTCAAGCAAATTTGCAAGAAAGTATTAGGATTTTTTATGAAGAAATCAAGGAGATGTTAGACAAAAGTCCCACAAAACATGGCCCAAAATCCTCATTACATAATCATGAGGGCTATGAGGAGGAAGAGGAGGAGCTAAACCCTTGTTTCCACGAAAGGAAATACCCCTCCAAGATTGCAGTGATACAAAGCCACCCAATGCCTCGTTTTAATCTTCAAAGGAAGATCCCATAGTATGAATTTGGTAAAGGAATGGAAGTGCATGCATGGCTGAGCAAGATCAAGCTCACATTCAAGGTACAACATTTGTATGGCCAAAGGGGTTAAGTTAAATGTGGCACTATAGAATTTGGATGGGGAAGTTCATACTCAGGGAGAAAGATGGATTGCTTTAAACCATAGAAAATATTTTAGTGATTTTGCAAATGCATTAACTCATAGTTGAGATCATCAGTGGAATGAGTCAATATAACGTTCAACTCATGCACTTTTCCCAGAAGGAGCTAACCATGGAAGAATAAACTGATAGGTTCCAAGACCTCGAGTCTAAGGTCAATCTTCCTCAAGGTGCATGATATTCTTCAAGTCTACAATCGTAATTCACACTGAGGAAAATATGTATGATCTTGACACTTTTGAAAATACCATTACTATAGCTAAAAGAGTGTAAATTCATGTTGAAGCTATTAAGAGAAATATGTTTGGTTTTAGGTAAAGGGATTATACATATGATAAAAGGGCCAAGGAAGAGGGGAAGTTTGAGATGCTACAAATCAAAGTCTAGACCAATATGACCAACCAAAATTTCAATCCTCCCATTTCAAGACCTTGTCATAGATGCTCTAAACCATGGCCTAGGGGTCATGTTTGTAATACCCAAAAATGTTTGATGGTCGAAGACCTATGCCAATCTGACTTGGGATATGAACATGCAAAGTATACTCTTCTTGAAGAACCTCATAATGACTCCAATTTGCAAGACAAATCCCCTCCACCAATAGAAACATAGGAACCCTTGATCTCCCTTGCTATATTGAATGGGTTGGGTAGACTTGATACCTTCAATTTTTATGCACATAATAAAAAAATAGATGGTGTTCCTTGTTATGGTTGATTCTAGAAGTACACTAAACATCCTCAATAAGAAATAAGTTATGGTTGATCATGGTAGTACACTAAACATCCTTAATAAGAAATAAGTTGTGTGTTTAGGCCTCCATCTAGATATTTTTGAACACTTCCCCATCATCATCCCAAACCAAGAATATATTTAATGTGAGGGTTTGGCGCACAAGGTCAAACTTTCTCTAGAAGATTATAGTCTCAAGGATGATTTTATATAACATATGTCGGAGTAGATGCCATTTTGGGTATTCAATGGATTATTTCTTAGTACACTTCTAACCACTAGGATAAATTCATCTCTTTCCACCAAGATGATCATGAGGTGACTCTAAAAGGAATAGAATCTAAGGGCATGCAAATTGTGGACTCCAAAAACCTATCGAAACTATTGAAGAAGGGTCACCTTGGTTTCAGGGTTGGCTTGTACAACATGGAAGCAACTCCTCCTCGACAAACTCATGTCCAAGCCTCTCTACACTACTTCATAAGTAAAAGGTGGAAATCCAAGATATGCCTATATGACATCCTCTCAACAAGGTCATGAAGCATGTTATTGAATTGAACCCCTCAAAAAGTCCCATAATGATGTGCCCCTATTGATTGTCCTTTTCAAAGGTCTAAGAATGAAAGGTTTGTGGGGAAACTTTTGGAAGTTGGGATCATTACTCCTAGCAAGAGCCTTATGTTGCCCTAGTTGTCTTGGTGAGGAAAAAATACGGTTCTTACCACCTTCCTATTGATCATAGAGCACTCAAATGAATCAACCTCCAACTTAAGTTCTTCAGATCATACAAAGTGCAAGCGAACATTAGGGAGGTTACATATGTTAAAGACATTCCCAACAAGGGGTGATGCCTTGATGTTTATTATGTCTCATGTTTAAAGAAGTTTGATAATGAAGTGGTCACTCAAACAAATATACCCCTCATATATGAGTAAGGTAAAGCCATTATGGAGACTAGGAGTATTTTGGAGATAAGGGTGAGAAATCTCTAGCAAGGGGAAAAAAATTTAGTATAAGATCAAGTGTAAGGGCCTCCGTAAATAGGAAATGACATGGGAGTCTGAATGATTTTTTGGCAAATGTTATTAGATTTTATGTACATGAGTTGTTTTTCTGTATATGGTCATGAATTTGTCATACTGCTATATTTGTAAAATGCCATTGTATGTAATAAGGGCCTAATGACTCTTATTAGTGTTGAATGGTGTTGTCATTGATGTCAAAGCCAGTCATTGGTAATTAGCATGAAGAACACATCCTCCTTGGAAGTAGCAAAGAAGAAAAGGCAAAGTCATCTCCTTGAAGCCCCTATTAGGAATGAAGATGTGGCTACTTGAAGAGCCTTGAAGGAGCTTTGACATTAACACTTTTAATATACGTCAGTGGATTACAATAGGAAATACCAATGGACAAGAAGCCCAGGAAGAGAGGAAAGGAAGCCCGAATGAATGGTGAAGAAGCCATACAGTTGATTGAAGAAAAAAAGAGTATGAAGGGCATGGCAAATGCATGCAAAACCTCCATAGATTGATAGCCATCGTCAAGACGTTTCCAACGGTAGGTGGCACGCCACGTGGTTCCTCACAGTTGAGGAGTTATGTCCTCTTAAATATGATCATGAGAATTTGCCCTAAAGCAAAGTAAAGAAGCCTTGAATGTAAAGGAAAGAAGTCCCCAAAAGTTGGCCCTAATTGAAAAAGAAAGTAAAAGTTTAGAAGTACTAATCGGCCCCCAAATGGAATAAATATTAAAATATTTATTAAGATAGCAAACTACAAGTCAACCCAATTGGGAATAAATGTTAAAAAAAATGAAGATAAGTTTACATGGATGGTATCCAGGACCACATGGATAGATGAATAACGCCCTACCTTAGAAAATGTCCAAGGTGCTATTTGTATCAAGGCAAATTCTAAGCTTTGGAGAAGTGAATAGAAGCAATGTTAAAATGTTGAAGTCCACTCCTCATTAGCGCAAAAGTTGTTGGGTCCACACCTTCTTACATTGGGTTCACACTATTCAACATCACACTATGTTGGGCCCACATTCCTTAAGCACAATCGGTACAAACAAAGGTTGATTCAATGAGAATTTGGTATATTGCTTATGAAGGTTGATTTAGTATATTGCTTATATTACTTGCTACTTGCCTTTTTCCATTTTATCGTTAGACTATATGGCAATTTTACTACTTGCATACTAGTTTTCTAGGTTGTTAGGAGATTTTGGACTATATGCTCATCCTAGTTAGTTAATGTGACGTGCCCTTTTATATAAAATGTCTTGTACATTTTGAAAATATTAATAATTAAAGGAGGTATGTTATTCCAAAAAAAGAAGGAATCATAGCTTCATCATAGACCAACTCACAAATGAAGGATGTATACTCAAAAACATGCACTTACGAGACTAAGAGGAGAGGACAATCTTCTTTGTTCACCTATTGTGATGATCATCATTGAAATTCAAGGAGAGAGGGAACCAAATGGAAGATGTAAAGGAACATTCAAGATAAATCTCCCCATGATAGCATTTAATAAAAAAGGAATAATCACAAATATTTCACATGGAGGACTAAAGCACTCCCGGCCTTGGGAATCCTCAAACGATCCTTCAATCAAGATAAGGATAGGTCTTGGAAAGAGTGTCGCACCTAGATCAATGCATCATTCATAGGAATGTTGAGGATGCATCATTCACATTGATCCAAACCATGTTTCACACACACCAAAACATAGCCCCCCTATAGGAATCAATGCTTCCTCATCGCTCTAAATTTTTCCATACTTGTCAATGCACATGAGACTCTACATGGGGTAATGTATAAGCACAAAATTGGAGTAGGATCATAGGGTTTGCCAGTTGTTTCTCTATCCTATTAACCTACTCTACACACTTAAGCCTTGTGAAACAATGCAAAAAAATGATTATACAAGAAAAGTATGATACCTAACCATGGGCACCATTCAACAATTAAATGGTGAAAAAAATGATACATAAACCTGGAGATAACGTTCCATATGTGCATATGTTGATATGCATTGGTATTCATTGCATTGCATTGAACAAGCAATAAAGATATTCGATTATGCTAAGAGTACATGTGATTGATTCTTGTTAGTTGAGACAATTCAATGACTATACAACAACATATCATGTGATGCACAAAATTATAGTTGCAAGTATCACAGTGCTTGCTTATGTTGCACCTTTTCTCAACACTATGTGTGATACGACACAACAAAATGGTGCTTCATCTGTATGGAGAGACTATGAATGGAACTATATGTGTCATGTCAATGAGTGTAGAAATCATGTCAGTGAGTGTACGAATCCCCTTTAAGGGGCTAATAAAAATTCAATCAATTGCATCATAAATATTTCAAAATTCAAGTGCATAAGGTGATAATTTAGCTAGCACCCATATTTCACTATGTAGCTATAATGCTAATATAATGCACATGACGACACTTGACACATTATTGACTTAAGAGACTAATTTAAGAACACTTGAAACTTTGTTTTGGACAATCAAGAATCATCGTATAGCATATAAAAGTTATCGTTTGACCACAACCACATTTAAAGCTAAAATTCTTGTGTGCAACAATTACCATAGTAACAAATGTGTTATTGGTAAGATAAATCCAACAACCAAAAAAATTCTCCATTCAGCAAGGGAGTCGAAGGGAGATCAAACAATTTAATTGAATTTGCTAAAGGTCTAACGTGTCAAGACCTACTCCCTCCAATCAAGATCCAATCAAGGATCAATCCTAACACTATATTTCTCAAGGAAGAAATGGTATAAGGAAAGAATGTGAGATATCATTGAGAAGAAGTAGACTTCTAGATGTGAACACTACAGCCCATGATATACATTACTCAAAACATTCTTCTATGCGAAGTAAGAGGGATCATGGTAGACGTAGAGGATTATAGAGATTTCTACAATGGAACAATAGAAAATTAAATTATATCATGGTACAATTTTGTACCAAAATGGAAGGTAAATTACAAGATAGTTTGTCACTAATGTAGAAAGGTATGTTGAGAGGTGAAGTAAATATACAAATCAACTCAATGCTCTAATTGATCTAAGACGTGTCTTAGAAAACAAACATTAAGAAAATGGGTTCCTTGTAAACAAGGCGGATACACTAACAATATCAGCTAAGAATTCCTTCACCTTGTTCATACAGGAATCACACATGTGCATGTGTGTATGTGTGTGTGTGTGTGTGAGAGAGAGAGAGAGAGGGAGTTACGATGGAATGATGATATTTACAGAATAAGAGAGTTATAAAAGCAATTGCGCTTCCTAGGAAGCCTCTGCAATATAAGTTAATCAATAACAATTATGTAATGTGTTATATCAGTTTATGTCAAAGGGATCAAGGTTGATCTATCAATGTCAAATGTTGAGTGTCAATATAGGGGTCATTGTCAATGTTGAGTACTTGTTGGAGGTTGAATGTCGGCATTTGAAGACATGTCAATGTCTACCAAGACATGTCAATCTCTGGCAACAAGTTGATATTGAGATTGAGAGAGTCAACATTGAAGGTGGGAAAATTCACACCGCGTCGAGCACCCATGCATCACCATTAGTTAAAACCTTGTTAGAGTCTATTTTTCCCAAGAAATCCACCTCTTTCAAATGTTAAGGCATCACGGCCATGATGGTTGTAAATAAAAGTCAACTTTGAATTATGAGTAAAGATCTTACTTGGAGAAACCCTTGAGATTTCCCATAACCATTCTACTCCTTCATATGATAGGAGAACAATTGACAACATGTAATGTTAAAACATGGGAGGAATACTGCAATAAATAGTGTAAAAGTTTTAAACTCAAAGTTGGTGAGGGCACTCTAATTCTATGTTAAAAGTGATATGAACACAATACCAACAATGTAAGAAGATACACACAAAAAATAATAAGGAAGCAATTCTGTAAGTAGGAGAAGAGGATTGTTGACATTGTACACATGGTACACTCGATTGTATTATTATATATAGAGTACAACGTTGTGGACAGAGTGATCAAGGTTGACCATGTCTCCAATAAAACACAATAAAGTGGGTGACTAGTTATAAAGAGACAAGGATAAATTACCAAGCGTACTAAAGTACAAAATAGAGAACTACAAAGATGACTAATTAATTTAGACTAATTCATACAAAAGAGACAATGATAAATTACAAAGTGTATTATAGTACAAAATAGAAATTTACAAATATAATACGTGTTCACACATTTTCCCTCGATTAAGTCTCATCAATTCCTCCCAATTGAGGGGAAAAGCATTGTTCAAATGCTCATTGAAACAACCACTTGGCTTGAGTGGGCATTGTAGACCAAGAAGTAATTGGGGATTTGGCAATGCCTAGTGGGTATGGTGCAAACATCAGGAAGAGCACCTTCAAGCAGGGGAGACTGAAAATCGAGTTGTGGCCTTCGAATGTGTGACTCGTCTAGACTCCTCCAAGTGACATGGCTCATACAACTTCAACTAAGATTCACATCATGGATGCCATGTTGGGGAAAAAGGTCCAACTCGAATTATGGTGTAAGGACAATATCGAATGGGTTTGAGCATGTGACACAGCTAAACTCGGTCACCAACACAAAAATATGGAGCAACTCGACGTCAATCATGATGAAGTGCCTTATCCTTAGCATGTGTTTGTTGAAGGATGTCATGAACCCTATTGCGGATCTTGACCAAGTTTTGCACAAAAGAAGCTTTGTCTTGCTCCAACTTCTAGTGGGTTGTGAATGGTGTTGTGAGAGCCATTGGAATCTCCTAAGGTGTAAGGGTACAAAAGTCAATCAAAGCTCAAAAGGAGAGTGTCTTATAGAGACATGAGTGGCTATGTTTTAGTCGTGTTACAAAATATTCAAGTATGCATCTCAATGCTTGTTTTGCTAGTCGTCGATGCAAATAACAACAACCAAGGTTTTGTTCAGTACCTTTGTTTGGCCATCAATTGTGGATGAAATGCAATGGAGAACTAACATTGACAATTTGAATGCTTCCACAAGGATTTTCAAAAGTGACTATGAAATTTGGAGTTACAATAAAAAATGATGGTCAATAGTAATCCAAATGACTTTAAACATGCTAGAAGAAAAGTGTTGTAATCATAGGTTAATCAATAACATTGTTGCATGGAATGAACAATGCAATCTTGCAAAATATCCATACTACCACAAACATGGAAGCATGTTTCCATTGAGTGGTTGGTAAACCACAGAGGGAAATGGGTTCCCAAGCCCTAGAGGGGACGAGCAAATGTTGGTACAACCCAAGCTTCTTGTTGGTAGATTTGATTTTGTTGCAATGTGGACATTTGTATGTAATCTTCACTTGTTTCTACAAGGATTACAAAAAGAAGTACCTTTGCAGGTGCAACAAAGTCCTATGCACAACAAAACACCCTCGATAGGATGAGGACTGGGTCTTCTTGATAAGGAGGCAAGTTGATCCAACCGGAACACACAATAGATTCATCTTGTAAAGAAAGCTATCCTATCATGTGTAGTCTAGGAAGGGGTCTAATTAATC
>JASDQU010507815.1:6181-18399 GCA_032191745.1 Picea mariana | reverse complement strand
CCCTACATGCCAAACGATTTTCTAGAAAGAGGAAAAATGTCACCTTCTTAGGGCTTGACGTCACACATTGGCTAGGATGTGGTGGTGATGTGACACTTCACACTTTGATGAGGATTGGCATCTTGATTTAGTCGAGAGAGGTCCTAGCGCCTTGAAAGATGGATTTTGAAAGCCCAACATCCCTTCTCCTACTCCGACTTGCAAAAAGTGCCACAACGTCACCCTAGAGGGGTGACATCTTACTTAGGGTTTTGTTTATGTGCAAATTATGGATTAAAAAAGTATTATTTTGTATAAAGGGGCAAGATTAGGGTTGTTGACCCTGTATCTTGTGGTTTACCATAAATTATGTGGACAAACTATGTTTAGAACATTTTGTATAAAGAGAGATCATTTGTGTCTCATTTTCACAATAGCTCTCCCATTGTGAGAAGCCTTCCTAGCTGAAATTTGCACCCTCTTTGGGCAATATCTTCTCTATTATGCTCTTGTCTTGGTTTCTTCATGCTATTGGTGGAAGAAGTAGTGTGCTACCTCTCTTGGAGCTAGTTTCTTGCATTTGTGTTGGATTTATCTTAGTAAGAGGAGGTTTATCTTGTCATTTATTGGACTAGGTAAGGATTTATCGTGTTGATGCTTCATTGCTTGGTTACAAGTTTGATTTGCTAGATTTCTTGGGGAGTATAAGGATTTACAACCCCACCATTATCTATCATTTTTTGTCTACAAGTTATTTGTTGCACAAGGTTTTCCTAGGAGAAGTAAAAGGGTTTACACCCTCCTAGTACATCCTAGTTAACCTTGTTTTCCTTGGGGAGTAAGAGGGTTTACACCCCCAAGGAGATGGCATTGTTAGCTCTTATTTTGTTTGACTCCATAACCCAATAGCTAAAGGTACTAAATCTAATTGCATTGGAGAAATAAAATCTTGCATTGGTTAATGTGAAAACTCGTGATTTTGATATTGTCCAAATTGGAATCAATTATATGCTTTGCATGTTTGGTTGTGCCACTAGAGCATCACCTTTGGCTAAGTGCTTCTTGATGTTGTCATAACTTTTCATCTACAGCCATTAGGGTTGTAGAAACCCTAAAACAAACCTCTTAATAACTCACTACTCAACCATCGGAAGTTGCTAATAATTTACCCCTACAATCTACTAGGCCTAGTGCATCTTTTGGGTGGATTACTTCTGATTTTTGGTTGTTGATTTCTTTGTTGTAACAAGTTGTTTGCTACAGCCATAAGGCTGCAATTATATCTCTGCAATACTATTTCATTTCAGCTTTGTTTCATGCTAAAGTCTTACTCTTTCATTTTTGAGTTCAACTTATATTACTAGCTTGTCTCTTGCTTATTTAACTAGACTTTTAGCATCTTTATATGCAGCTCTTATTATCATTTTATTGCCGATATATATTATTGTTTATTGTTGCAATTAGGGACAGCAAGCTTAACTTGCTTGTCGAACAGATTGTTGGGCTTGTATCTTCATTTTCCTTGTGTCTCGGGTAGGTACAATCACCACTTGGAAAGTCTACTACATTGTGGCATATCTTCTACCATCTATGAGACTCTCTTCAAACCCTTTTCACTTTCCATCATTGATCTATAGGGGTACTCTCCATCTTTTCATCTTCCATCTCATTTCCCTCAGGGTCACCGGGATTCCCCCCTTGAGGTGATTATTTCATCTCTAAAGTGATGGGAATACCTGCCTAAGGTGACAGTGGGTAGGTGTTCTCTTAATTGTCGTCATTTTGTGGTTGGGTCGGGCTTTGCCCTACCTACAACTTGTGTGATAACAATGTCTTTGTTGAGTTTTTGTCCAGCGAGAAGGGCATGTGCCTTTTAACAATATTGGCTTGGAAAACCTTGCAGTGATCATCAAAATGCCCATACTTTTATGGTAGGAGCACCACTTCCTCTTCTTGTGTCTTGGGGACAATTTTTATGATGGGAGACCCCAAGTTCCATCACTGCTATTGAGTTGAACATTGGAAGAGGTAAGGGGTTAAGAAGAGAAACCAACTTCTTTTCAATAACAAAATTGGTTTTGGTCAACTTAGCCTCTATTGTGGAGGAAATCTAGAAGGTGTACACTTAGGAAGTTAATGGAGAATAGTCCTAATTCCTTCCTTTAGTGTTGCAATAACCTAAAAATGCACTTAACATAAAGAGTGTCTTGGGAGCCTTTTACCTCAAGCTTGATGGACACCGTTGAAGATGTCAAAAGAATGTTGGATCAAATGTCTAGAGATTTGTCAAAGATGCAGCCACTTTGCCAATAAAGCATCCTTGTACCCTAATAGGTAGAACCTCTTACAAACAACACCTTGACCTCAATTGAGGGTTGGTTGTTGGTTACCAAATGTTGGACACCAAATGTTGGGCATGGGGTTACAACCATGTGAGGGCACAGTGCCCCATGTGAACTTCAACAACCAAAATCTTGTTGGCCTCTATCAAGTTCAACTAGGCTTTGAAATAAGCTTCCATGATACAAATCCAAGAATCAAGCTTGTAACCATTGAGAGCCCCATCAAATTAAGGCACCAACAATTTGGTGTCCAACTTGAAGTTCTATGGAACAATGAGAATTGCCTAGAAAATAGTGGGTTGAGCTTGTGGTTGGGCTTGCCATTGATAGGCAAGGATTGTTGGAACTTGGAACATACTCATCATAGCATGCATCATTTTACCCCTGAGCATCCGGCAGTAATTTAGAGAAGCTAGATATGATTCCAGAATTTCCTGGGCCACGAAGATCTCTAGGGCTAAATAAAGAAGTTCGGTCACCACTAGAATATTGAAACCTAACAAGTGCAAGTGTACATTTAAAACTTGACTTCCACCAATCAGAAATCAAAATCTTGAAACCCAATAAGTTCAAGGTGTGCATTTAAAAACTCAACTTCCACCAATCATAAATCAATATCTTTTAGTTACCTTTCAAAGAACTCCTCTCTTCACTTTGGCCAATAAGTGATTCACTGTAGATAGCTAAAGCATTGATGTGAAGGTAGGTTACCCTGTGATAGCACTAATAAAAAACTTTTTAGATCCAAATGGAAAATCATGAAACAATCCCCAAAACATATGAAACTGCACCTAAGCCAAACCATGAAAATCAAGCATCTCTATTCAAGGAAAGTACATTTAGGAGGTAAAAAGACGGACAATAAAGCAAAATTTTAATTATACTCTGTAATACAAATAAGTGCATTTCAAACAAGAAACAGACCTAGCGAATCTGGGAAGTCTGAAAAAATAATCTATATTAGAATACCCAAACAAGAACACAGTTTTGAATGACAATATGTTGTACTATTTTCTTCTTGTGACATAGAAAATGTTGTCTGCTACCAAAAAGTAGGAAAATACAAAAAGGTTATGCATGAAGATGAGAAACAAAATCAATAACCAAACCTAGGAAGCATGAATGAAATAATATAAACTACAACACCCGAGCAAGAGTGAAACATCTAACAATAATAAGTTTGAATGTTGCAAATACCCTTTCAGGGATTATATCGTGAAGAATCTGGAAAGAAACTTATTGGAAATATCGGGGAAAATATCAGAAAATGTCAGCAAGCATAAACTTGGACCTGAAAAAATTAGAAAAATTTGGACAAGTTGGCAACCTGAAAAAAAATTGGGAGTATTGGGAGAAATCAGAGATATTTGCAAAATTTTCCTGTCTAGAAAATAGAAAACTCGTCTGCTACCAAAAAATTAGGAAAATAAAACAAAGCTATGCATGAAGACAAAATGCAAATGTGTTCCTAAGAGGTGGAAACAGCTTAGGCATTGGAGATAGGAAGAAAAGGACTAGAGACAGGTAATCCATAGAATGTAAGTCATGAGATTAGCTGTTGAAACTTGAAACAACACAATCCTGTTGTACCCGTATGGAATTAAGACATACTTCAGTTTCACTTTTTGGAATTAAAAATCCAAGCCTCGTTCATCAAACATTTCTGCTGAAGACATAATCTTAAACTAGAACATGGGCTGAAAGAAATTAGTAGTATTTGTTCTTCCCCGTCCTTTCCCCCGTCCTTTCCCATATCACTCTACAGTCTGCAAAAACTTAAAAAGCCAGATGAACAGCTATTGCAGACAGAAAAATGGACTTGCACACCTTACATGTCATGAACAAACATCAGGTATATAATGTTTCAGATATATATGATTTGAATGTCTAAGGAGAAATTGGAGGAGTAATTACAAATTTACAACAACCCTTATTTTCAAAACAAAGCCTGATCACAGCCTATTGATATGCAGGCATTCTTGTCATTATTACAACTTAGTGCTAATATATAGCAACTGCATGTTGATCCTGGTATTTCAAAAAACTTTAAGAAGATGGTACATCTTTATGTGCTTTCTCTCCTGCATTTTTCTGAAAAAATAAGCACTCATATTATAGCCAGATTCAAATGGAAACATAATAGGATTCAATATTTTAAGATGGAAGATTACTAGCATAGATACTAGAAACTAAGCCTTTTAGATGACTGAGAAAGGTAATACCTTAACAGACAGTATTGCATTACTAGCATATATGGAATCTGGATCGCTTACAAAGACTCTTCAAAGACTATAGCTTCCAATCAACTAAATGAAACATTTCAACTGAGAATGCAAGAGAAAATACTGCTGTTGGATGTATGTAGAAATTACTTTCCTTCTTGATCATGGATTAAACTGATACTGGATTTCTTATGTAGCTTATGTTTGTAAGATAAAGCAAGTTACAAGTCAGACAACAAGATGACCATACAAATGGTAAATCGATAATTTCTACCACAATAGTGAAACCCGTGTTGTTCTAGCAAATTTGTTACGAAGACTATCTTAATATTGATGATACATGGTGCTTTGGATCATGTGTCACTTCCACGTTATTAAAAAGTGGATCAGGCACCAATGACATTAACTCACCTTCGGATGTATCAGATACCAATGAAGTTGGGAGTAATCACATTTCCTTTGAGAACCACAGTATCAGTAATGGTGCTCAAGGAGAATGCATCTCTTTAAGATATTCAACATCTACCTTGGATGAAGAAGAGAAAAGCCAAGTGGTCAATCTCTCGGACCACCCATTAGAATAAACATCTACCTTGGATGAAGAAAAGAAAAGCCATGTGGCCACTCGTTAGATGATAGCACAATAATTTTATTGGAGCATATGGTCTAGGATTTATAATTGCCCCAATGAAAATTCTGCTGGATGACATTATATACAACAATAAGGAAAGCATAAAACATTTGCCCATTGATTTTACATAAGAGATCCACCCGAACTGTTCCATGGCACTGATGCATTCACAACCACCTCAAAGAAACATAAGCAAAATTGAGTATGAGACACTAAGAACACTAAATGACAACCCTCGTATGGTTATACTTAAAGGTGATGATGAACAAGGTGGATTATGGTAAAAAGATGCAGGAGCATTTAGACATAGGTGGATGTTATAAGAAGTTCAATGAGTATCCATTGAATAAGATTTTAAAAGATCTAACAAAGGCCATCAAGGGTTCCTCAATTGATGATAATTTAGAGGATAAGCTCATCCCTAGTTGCCCTATTGTTCCTAGGACTTATGGACTGCCCTATTGTTCCTAGGACTTATGGACTTCCCAAAATTCATAAGAACAACATTCCTCTAAAACCCATTGTCAACACCATCGGATCCCCCACATACGCTCTAGCAAAGTATTTAGCAAGAAAGCTAAAACCTTTGGTGGGACTCACCTCTTCTTTCACCAAAGATTCTACTTTCTTTGTAGACAAAATCAAGGATCACTAGGTTGCCAACAGCGACATCCTTCTCAACTTTGATATTGTGTCTCTTTATAAAATGATACTTATCAATGAGGCTATTGAGGTTGTTAGAGGGATCACAGACCATGAAACAATTGATCTGGTTGAGATGTCGCTCAAGTCCTCACTTTTTATTGTTCAAGGAGATCTATGAACAAACAAGCAACGTTTCCATGGACCCTTATCCCCCATAGTAGCAAACCTCTTCATGGAATACTTTGAAGAACCTCTCCAACCAAAATGGTGTGAGGTATGTAGATGACACCAATGTAAGTTGGCCTCATGGAAAGGAGAACTTGGATAGATTTCTTGAGCATCTTAATAACCAATGGTAACATATCAAGTTCACCATGGTCGTCGAAGAAAATAGATCCCTTCCTTTCTTAGATGTTCTTATGACTAGAAACCCTAATAGTTTCCTTGCCCATCAAGTGTATAGAAAGAAGACTTGGATTGAGCAATATATGCAGACTAACTCTCATCACCAGGGTCCTTAATACGTTGATAATCCGTGCTCTAAGAATCTCCAATAAGGAACCTTAGAAATTTTTTTAAAGATATTGGGTATAAGGACTGACAGATTAACGAGGCCTTTCATAGGGCTCAACATCCTATAAGGAATTGTAACCATAACAACTCACAAGTGTATATTCCTTCCTTGTATACAAGGAACTACTGATAAGATTGTTAGGATTCTAAGGAAAGATATAAATATAACATTCTCTCCTCCTAGCACTATTCGAAAACTTCTTAAATCAATAAAAGATCTAGTTGATCCTATGAAGTATAAAGGAATCTACAAAATCCTTTGCTCATGCAAAAAATCCTACGTTGGTTAGACGAGTCGTCCAATTCAGGTCAAGATGAAAGAACATAGGGTGACATTCAACACAATTGCATCCGCTCTTCAACCCTTGCAAAGCATTCCCATGAAACTAAGCATCCCATCTGCTTAGAGGACACCTAAGTGCTAGTAAAAATTGATCACTTCTCAAAGAGATGAATAAGAGAAGGCATAGAAATGGGAAAGAGAAAAACGACTTGAATCGGAACAAGGGCGCTAAAATCAGTAACACAAGGTTGCCCATATTGCGAAATCAAAAAAAGAGGTGAGTAGTAAGTGGTGGTAGGAAGTCCTTGATTTTTTGCTATTATTAGTAGAAATGCCATAAGAGAGGAGAAACTATTGGAAAGCATCACTAATGTACTCACCTCCCCCATCAATATCGAGACACTTGATCTTTTATTTGTACTAATCTTTAGCAAGAGTTTTGAACTCCTGAAATTTGCCAGACACCTCATCCTTGGATTTAATGGTGTAGAAGCATAGAAACCAAGAGTGATCATCAATAAAAGTGAGGAAGTACTTGGCTCCCCCAAGAGAAAAAGTGGCCATTGGACCACAAATATCATTGTGAATTAATTCAAGAGGCTTAGAGGCACGCCCTGAGTTGTCCTTTGGAAAGGACTATCGATGATGTTTACCTGCTCGTTTAACCATAGACAATATCACTATTGTCACCCAACCATAGGCCAAAGCCACCCCCGAGCACCTTAACCTTGATAGAGAATCATTCCGGAAGCAAACCCTAGGCTAGATAGCCAAACAAGATAGCACACCTCTCTCCAAGGATAGCACACCAAACAAGAGATGATCAGAGAGTCCAAACCATAACCAAGAGAGAGTCCAAGCCAAAAACGAAATCTGCTAGCTGCAGCAACTGCAACGGCAGCTCTCCTCCAAACTTGCGCACACAAACTGGCCAACTGCAGTGCGCACACAGCTACTGCAACGGCAGCTCTCCTCCAAACTTGCGCACACAAACTGGCCAACTGCAGTGCCCACAAGTGTTGCTCCTGCAGTTCTGAGAATGCCTGCCAGAATGAAGACTGACCTCCTGTATTTATACTAAAACCGGCAAACTGCCTGGGTCGACTTCTCATTCTGGGTGCCTATTTACTTAGTATATAATATTTCCTTTAGCCGACTTCTTCTCTTGGAGGCTAATAATCTAATACAAATTATCCTCCTGAGCCGACTTGTCTTCTAGGGTTATTAGCCAACTAATTAGGGTTTCTTTTTGCTTCCCGAAATATTCTATTCTCATCAGATTTAAACGTGGAGGTAAATACCCCCCGCAGCTACCATAATATCAACACTCCCTCCTAGCTAGGGAGGTATTTGAAGGTAATGGTCTTGAGCAGAAACATACCATTTACCCAGTAGCATCAACATAGTCGTATAGACTATCTCATGACTAGATCATGAGCACCATCATCACTATCAGTGTCATCGGCTGCATCATCTCTCGAAACCATACTCCATCTGAGTAATCAGACATGATGTTGGATAAGTCACTCACTCCACAGAGTGATACAAGAGCCATTCTTCTAATTCAGACATATGTCCTAGAAGAATAAATGTTCTAAACCATTTTTCGTCTAGGAAATCTCTATCCTTTGGTCATCCATTTAGCTGATAATCATTTCCAACACTATTGATAGTCTTCAAGGCGATTGGAACAATGTCATTCAATAGAACACAACTGTGTCTACCATAGTAGTACACAACTACAATCCAGTGGTACATTGCCACACCAAGTAGCACACAGATACTTGATCAGTGACATATAGTCACAATCAGTGGAACACAACCACTACAGTAGTATGCATCTACTGTCCGGAGACATACAGTCTCCATAACAATCATATCATCAACCTACACAGAAAACATTGTTATGATATAAACTGAATCATTTGGGCCATTCTTCCACTCACATCTATGAGATCTGGAAGAGCATCTGCCCTCAAAAGGTAAAATATCAATGATGAGCTATCTGGACTATTCTTCTCAAGCAAGGAAGAATAACTATCCCGATTTTTGAGCCTTGGACCATTCACCTATCTGGGCCATTCCTCTGGCACTAAACAAAGTGCAACCTGGAGAGAATGAGTCTGCCCTAGGGAATGCCTGTCCCCGATTGTTGAACCTGGACCATTCACCTATCTGGGCCATTCCTCCAGCACTAAACAAAGTGCAACCTAGAGAGAATGAATCTGCCCTAGGGAATGATTGTCCGGACCATTTCCTAAGGAAATGACTGTCTGGACCATTTCCTAAGGAAATGATTGTCCTGCACCAACCTCCAAAAACAGACCATTCTTCGAAACTGCTCACAACTGTGAGCTTCGAAAGAATGATTGTCTGGCGAGGCAGACCAGTCTTCTTGACCACTACTGAGAGTGATTGTCAAGAAGATAGATTGTCCTAGACCATTCCCTATGTTAACCACAAGGGGAGTCGTTGTCTATGGTACATCGGCAATCCATTGAACCATTTTCATTACGAAAATGACTATTCGATTTGGACCATTTTCCAAACTGGAAAATGCCTTTCCGTCAGAAATCTCAAACCACTTTCCGAACTGGAAAAGAACTGCTCATCTTGGACCATTTTTCAAACTGAAAAATGACTATCCATAAATCAATAACACATCAGTGCTCCCTCCCAACCTGGGAGTCATCTCTTCCCTTTTCAATAAGGAAGTCGTCTCCAAGAGCTCCAGGCTTTACCAAAGTATCTGCTTATTTTGGACAAAGGCTTTACCAAAGTATTTGCTCATCTACTCATCTGTGGAGATATATATTGGAGAACCACTTCTCTTTTCTGGACTTCATCACGAAGAATGTAATGCTTGATCTCACTGTAATTTAGTCTTTCTGGAACACTAGTTTTCTCTGAAGGCTTCATATAGCTCTGATCAATATAGTATATCATTATTGGATTCATCTTTTGTTTCCTGCTAGCTCATAACGTCGTGGCAAGGGTCAAACTAGAACATATCCAAGTGGTACTTCTTCTGCCATCATAAGAGTTTGTCATGGATTAGCAATCCATCATCCTGAGCTTCTGAGTAACCATTATGATACAATATCTCTGTTATAGAAAGTTTTTCACCACGCTTCTGCTGTGCATTGGAGGTTCTCCACCAAGTTGTCTTCTTTCATCTGCATACAAGGTTCTCTTTCTGGTATACCTCAAAGCCTTGAGGTTGTTCTTCATACGCTCTTTGTTCAATTATTCTGGAGAATAGTCTTTGCATTCATCTGATGTAAACTCCAACCCATGGATATTGCGGATGATATAATGGCTCATGTAGAGGTATGTCTCGTTTACTGGAACAAACAATCATCGTAGTCTTCTCCCTCCATTGGGGAGAACCTCTAGTTCTGGATCTCGCAATGCTTTCATTCATAAGTCTTCCATACACTGTTCTTCATCACAACTTTCAGTTCCTCTGCTTGATTTCTTTTAGTGAGTTCATATCAAACTGGTAATCTTGTGATTCTCGATACAATGACTGGTTGTTCTGGTTTTTCTTTCTCTCTTGGAATCTTCATGTTCTTCTTTATGTTTTTCTTTAGCTCTTGGATCCATGGAGTTTTCCATGCCCTGAAGATTCCGACTACTTCCTTTCATCATAGGATCATGGATGTGGATGGACAAGGAGGGATACTATAAGGCTTCTTTTTGAAGAAGACTTCTTCTGAAGTCAAACTGAATATGTGTTGCTTTTTATCGCTGCTACCATTGATGGGAACATGGATAGATACTTCATAATCTTCAATGGATCATATTGTTTAGGATTTGCTCCCTCTTAGTCCTTGCTTCATGCATGAATGCATGCTCTATAATCGGCTCCCTCCATCTAACAGAGTCCACGCTTTCGTTTGCATCCTTATTGCCTTTTGCAAAGTGTCATAAGTGTTTTTCCAATTTCCTCTTGATTGCTGACTTCTTTTTGTCTTCACTTCTTCTAGGTTTCTTCAAGATTGATTATGATTTCGGCTTATCTTGCAGCTGTTAATTATGTAATAACTTCCACGTGAATTGTTACCAGGGTTTGTTGATGTACTTCATCCTTTGATGTGTATTGCCTGACTTGTAGTCATTGTGATAGCGATCCTTATCTTGTTGTTCTTCCATAGGTATAGTTTCTCATATTATCTTCTAGGAAATAGATATGCCAGATATGTACAGAAAAACATGGTATGTACAAGAACTATGAAGAGTATTGTTACCTTGTCTTAGAGGAAGAAGTTTGTTTTGTCCTGCTTGGCTTTCTTTGAGGGTTCCCTTTCTTCGGCAACTGATGCTTCGTGTGTTTGCTTCCTTTTCTTTAACTCGAGACAATGATTCTTGTAGTGACCATACTTTCGACAATTGAAGCATTGTATTCTTGACGTATCTTTCTCTTGATTTGGTTTCTTCCTAGAGCCAAACTTCTTTTTATTCCCGAAGTCCTTGAACCTTGTTGTGAAGGCTTGATCATCGTACTTCTTTTGGGGTTTCTCTTTTGCACTGATCCTTGATTCTTCTGGTGCACAGCAAGTCCAAAGTTCTTCAAATGTAGGATACTCCTTCCTTGTGTTCATGCTTGCGGCAAATGCATTCCATGTCTTGGGAAGACCATTGAGTACTATGTTTACCAATTCCTTCTCTGAAATGATTTCTTCAATAGCTTGTAGTTGATCTCTTAACTGAGAGATTCTCACAAAGTATGATGTTATGCTATCATCATCATTCATCTTCATGTCACGGAGCTCATTCTTCAGACTCATTACTTATCAAATGTTTCTGACTGAGAAGAGGTTTGTCGGGGCATCATACATCTTCTTAGATGAGTCAAGATGGGAGATGTAGGGTATCAAGTGGTCTTTTATAGAGTCCACTATGATACTCATGGCATTGATGTCATTGTCTTTGAACTTCTCCATAGCTGCAACGTTCTGCGGTTCCTTCTCTTTTCCTTCTTCAAACTCTAGTTCCATGATCTTTCCTTTCACGATATCCAACACTTTATTCTTGACAAGGATGAGGTCAATCCTTGTCTTCCACGCTCTGAAGTTAGAAGCCCCGTCTAACTTGTTTTTTGACTTCATAGAGTAAGTCATGGTTGCCTTGACTTGGTCAACCCTAAATTTGACCAAAAACTCAAACTTGACATCTTAGCTTGCTGAGAGTACCAGGGGATGCGCTGGGCTAGGGCGCACTCGTCTATCCAGAAATTAGGTCAATCCCTTCACTTAAGGTGCCTCAACGAGAGGATTAGGGTTTCTGCAACTGCACCTGCTAGTAACCCTAGCGACAGTGCTATAGTAACTGCTCCTGCTAGAAACCCTAGCGACAATTCTTTAGTGACTGCTCCTGCTAGAAACCCTAGTAGCAGTTCTTCAACGAGCTTAGTATCCTTATGGCTATGCTCCCTTCCAGTGGTTAGACTGAATGAAGGAGGTGTGGGCCAATAACCTGTTAGAATATGATGGATGTGCTCATTTAACCATAGACAATATCACTATTGTCACCCAACCATC
>JASDQU010507814.1:41842-52827 GCA_032191745.1 Picea mariana | reverse complement strand
GTCTTATCTTGCAATAACTTCCATTCATAATTTGTATTTCATTCTTTCATGTGTATTATCTAATGATACCTCTTTTCATATTGTTTGTTCTTCCATAGGTATAGTTCTTCTTGGAACACATTATCTTCCAAGATATGTGCAGGGACGATGCAAACAAGATATGTACAAGAAATAAGAAGAGTGTTGTTACCTTTTTAGAAGAACAAGTTTCTTCCATCCTACTTAGTCTTCTTTGTAGGTTCATTTTCTTCGGAAATCGATGCTTCGTGTTTCTCTTTACTTTCATTTAGCTCGGGACACTAATTCTTGTAGTGACCGTACTTTTGACAGTTGAAGCATTGTACTTTTGAAATGTCTTTTACTTGATTTGACTTCCTCCTTGAACCAAACTTCCTTTTGTTCTTGAAGTTCTTGGATGTTGTTGTGAAGGCTTGATCATCGTACTTCTTATGGGGTTTCTCTTTTGCATTGATCCTTGATTCTTCTTGAGCATAGAAAGTCCAAATTTATTCAAATGTCGGGTACTCTTTCCTTGTGTTCATGCTTGCAGAAAATGAATCCCATGTATTGGGAAGACCATTTAGTACTATGTTCACCAATTCCTTCTCTGAAGTGATCTCTTCAATAGCTTGCAGTTGATCTCTTAACTTGGATATTCTTACAAAGTATGATTTTATGCTGTCATCATCATTCATCTTCATGTCACGAAGCTAATTCTTCAGACTCATAACTTGTCCGATGTTTCTGACTAAGAAGAGATTTGTTAGGGCATTGTACATCTTCTTTGATGAGTCAAGATGGGATATGTAGGGTATCAAGTGGTATCTTATAGAATCCACTATCACACTCATGGCATTGATGTAAACATCCTTGAACTTCTCCATAGCTGCAATGTTTTACGGTTCCTTCTCTTCTCCTTCTTCAAATGCTAGTTTCACGATCTTTCCTTTCACGATATCCAACACTTTATTCTTAGCAAGGATGAGGTCAATCCTTGTCTTTCATGNAAATCGATGCTTCGTGTTTCTCTTTACTTTCATTTAGCTCGGGACACTAATTCTTGTAGTGACCGTACTTTTGACAGTTGAAGCATTGTACTTTTGAAATGTCTTTTACTTGATTTGACTTCCTCCTTGAACCAAACTTCCTTTTGTTCCTGAAGTTCTTGAATGTTTTTGTGAAGGCTTGATCATCATACTTCTTATGGGGTTTCTCTTTTGCGTTGATCCTTGATTCTTCTTGAGCACAACAAGTCCAAATTTATTCAAATGTCGGGTACTCTTTCCTTGTGTTCATGCTTGCAGAAAATGCATCCCATGTATTGGGAAGACCATTTAGTACTATGTTCACCAATTCCTTCTCTGAAGTGATCTCTTCAATAGCTTGTAGTTGATCTCTTAACTTGGATATTCTTACAAAGTATGATTTTATGCTATCATCATCATTCATCTTCATGTCACGAAGCTAATTCTTCAGACTCATAACTTGTCTGATGTTTCTGACTGAGAAGAGATTTGTTAGGGAATTGTACATCTTCTTTGATGAGTCAAGATGGGATATGTAGGGTATCAAGTGGTATCTTATAGAATCCACTATGACACTCATGGTATTGATGTCAACATCCTTGAACTTCTCCATAGCTGCAATGTTTTACGATTCCTTCTCTTCTCCTTCTTCAAATGCTAGTTTCACGATCTTTCCTTTCACGATATCCAACACTTTATTCTTAGCAAGGATGAGGTCAATCCTTGTCTTTCATGATCTTAAGTTAGAGGCTCCATATAACTTGTTCTTAGACTTCATAGAGTTCTTCATGGCTGCTTGACTTGGTCAAACCCTAGATTTGACCAAAAATCCAAACTTCATGTCTTGGCCTTCTAAGAGTGTCAGGAGATGCGCTAGGATAGGGCACACTAATTTGTCTAAATATTAGGTCAATCCATTCACTTAAGGTGCCTAAACAAGAGGTTTAGGGTTTCTGCAATTGCACCTGCTAGTAACCCTAGTTGCAGTGTCTTGGAAGCTGCTTCTGCTAGTAACCCTAGCGGAAGTTCCTCAACGAGCTTAATATCCTAGCGGCTATGTTTCCTTCTAGCATTTAGACTGACTTAAGGAGGTGTGGGCCCATAACCTGTTAGAATATAGAAGATGGTGTGCTCGTTTTACCATTGATGATACCCTCGTCACCCAACCATAGGCCAAAGCCAACCTCCAAGCACCTTATCCTTGACTGATAATTCCTATGGAAGCAAACCCTAAGCTAGATAGCCAAACAAAGGGTAGCACACCTTTCCCCAAGGATAACGCATCACAGAAAAGATGATCAGATAGTCCAAACCCTAGCAAAGAGACATTCAAGCCAATACTGAAAACTTGTTGCTGTTGTAGCTGCACCTGCAGCTCTCTTCCACATGTGTGTACCAAACTGGGAACTGTAGTGTGCACCAAATTGGGAACTGCAATTTTGAGATGTTTTCAAATGAGAACTGGTGCCCTGTATTTATACTGGTTCTGCGAAATTTGCTGGGGCGGACTTCTCCTTTTGGATATGTGTCTGTTCAATATATTAATATTATTTATGGCTGACTTCTTCTCTTCGAGGCTAATAACCTAATATCAATTATCTTCTTGATCCGACAAGGCTTCTAGGGTTATTCGCCAACTCATTAGGGTTTTCTCTTGCTTTCCAGAGTCTTTTATTCTCGTTAGGTTCACACGTGGAGGTAAATACCTCTCGTAGCTACCATAATATTAATAATATGAATGTTACCAGGGTAAATGGACTGGTAACAAACGAGATAATCTTGCAGTCTCTCTTTTGAGCCTGACCAAGCTAGAAAAGCATCATCAATGAAGCGTTTGAAAAATGACAATTCTGGAGTTGGCAATCTTCGCTACACTTATTGTTCTAAATTACAGAGAAATAAACAAGCATACACAACTGCAAAGTTACTGCCCATTGCAGTTCCCCTGATCTATTGGTAAAAACCGCCATTGAATTCTAAAAGATGCCATCGAAAAATGAGTTCTGCAACACAAACCAAAAAATCCACTTCTTTCGACCTAAAATATTGAATTGTAGATTGAGTTAGCATATCCCTGAGAGCCAAGAGACCTTATTGAATTGGAATGTTGGGGTACAGTGATTCCACATCAAAAGTTACCAAAATACAGTCCGCCAAAAACTTTGTTGATTCAATAACTTGGAGAAGGGAAAGAGAATCTGGAATATGGTTAGGTTGTGCCTTGAGAGTGTCCAAGAGTTTATGGTGTAGATATTTGGAGAGAGGTTCAAGCATATATCCATTATAAGAGCAGATGGGTCGTCCAACCGGGGGTTCTTTTGTACTTTCCAGATAAAGTAAAGTACACAAGACCGAGAGTGTTGAATGTCAACCTGCATAATGAATTTCCAGTGATTAACAGAAATATGATGTTTGTATCGAGCTTGAAGCTTCCTTAAATAGGCTGGCATGGATGTCCATGGAATTGCGGTAACTAGAGAGTAAACGTTGCAGTCAAATAATTGGTGATCACCTTCAACAATATATTTGTCTCTATCGAGCACAACCAAGCCTAAATTTTTACCTCCAGGTTTGATTACAATAGGAAGTCTTCAAATTCTTCGAAGTGCAACCATATGAGATCTAGAGAAACAAGGTTTGCTTGAAAAAATAGTTACATCCATTCTGTCATGCAGAGTACAGAAACCTAAATAAAGAGCATGTTCTAGTTCAGGTGCATGCAAGGGAAGTTTTTAGAGAGGGTTGGACAATCTAAAGGGATCAAAATTGTCCTCTTTAAAACTTCCAAAATATCCTCTAAGCCTGCATAATCTTGAAAAAGTGTCATATTCTTTCAAAATATCTGATATGGACATTTGAGGTGGGAGAGGAATGTACTTATGCCATGCCCGAGACCCAAAAACTTAATTTGTGTGTAAGGAAAATGAACAGAAGAAATATTGTGGATAGAGTTATTACTAATCCGATGATCTAACTAAGAAACAATCATATTTCCTAAAAGATACAACATATAAGAAAATGGGTCTATTACAAGAAACAAGTACAGATGCATTTTTCTGCTTACATTTGAGTTTTGTCTTTGTTCAATGTAGGAGGATGAGGAGGAGGTGGCAACTGTAGTGGTCGACATCCTGGCTGATGACGATGATTCTGCTGAGCATTTGATTATCATGGCACAAATGAAGCAGTCGCTGGATCTAAACCAGAGTTCTAGAGATTCTGGTTTGGATTTGAACCCGACTGCCCATCTACAAATGAAGTGTTATGATTTGGGTTCTGTCTTCCTCTTCTATTTTTGTGATGATCACGCCCGTTTTTTGGCTGAGATGTTGGTTGAGCTGTAGAAGAATTTCACTTGAATAATGTGAGACTTTATCCACAAGGAGATAAGTATTTTATTGGAAGAATGACTTAATATGTAGATTTGTGAACTTTCTACATACACAATTATATTTATTTTCAGAGTATTATCTAACTCCGAACACAAAAATTGGTTACCAAGAACACAATTTTTCTCTTTAATTTTTTTTAAGATTTTAGATAAGATTTTACATTGTTTAGATCATGTATGTTTAATGTGGAGCGTAACTATTTTTGAAGTTTTGAAACTTTGTGATGGAAGTTTGGTTTAAAAAAATTGCCAAAAAATTGTAATAAAAAGAGAGAGATAATCTTAAATCTGTGGAACTCTGGTTGGGTATGCTATTTTTTCTTATTGTTTATTTAATATTTAGTTAAAGTACATATGCTAATATGTGTTATTTGTTTTTTTTTATTGTTTTTTTTTGTTACAGATGTTTACATTATATTTGTTGAAAAATATGTTTACATTATATTTGGTGGAAAGAAGTATGTTGGAGGATGAGACTTAACTCTTTTGGTGTGTATGCCATTTTTTCTTTGATCACAACTTGTTTTATTTATCTAACATGGTACAAGTGTACATTTTATTTTAAATTTGTACATATATTTTATTGTAATTTTTTTAATATTGAATTCGATGAATGTTTTCTTTTGCAGGTATGAAGGGATCTATCTTAAAGCGATGGCGTAGAGTCCAGAATTTTGGAGTTAAATGTTATTTTTTGTTATCATCCTAAAATGGATGTGGAACCTATGTACATGGTAGTGTAACTATTCAAACTTTCATTGTTTAAAATATCAATTTATTTTCTCATATTTGATTTCTCTTATATTGTTTATGATGGTGAAAGAATAATTTATATTCTATGGGCAACTGATAATTTCAATTTTTGTGATGGTGAAAGTTGTTGCTGAAAGACACCTATTCTGGTTTCCTTTTGTGGCAGAATAGGTGGCTAATAAGTGGCATTGTATAGACATTAAAAGTTATTAATATAAGGATCATACTTTATTTACCAAAAAAAAAAGGGTTAATTTATGTTTTATGATATTGTGTTGAAATTAAAAATATTTTATTTCATTTTATTTATAAACATCATTGTACTATGTGAAGTAGAGATGATCATTTATACAATGGAGTTGATTATGTAGTGATGAGAGATTTGGATAGTTATAAAATTATAGTTTCTAACTTATAATTTAAATTTTCATTGATTTGTACTATGTGAAGTAGATATGATTTTGTATATAGGGGAGCAGAGATTTGGATAGTTATCAAATTATAGTTTCTAAATTATAATTTAAATTTTGTTTGTTGTGGAAATATGGTTGAACATGGTCAAACAAGTCATCAAATTTTATAGTTTCCCACTTTGGAGCCCCTTACTCCAAATGACACTCAGAGATGAGGGTTGAGGACTAGAGGATTGCTCAAGTTAGGTTTCAGACTTCTCAGTTGCCTCATATTAATAATATTAGAATGGAAAAAACAACAAAAAATAGGGTAAAAGCATGAAGCTGGGTAACACTTTCGTGACAATCGGGTCTCCAAAATTTTTAGCGGCAATTTTTCAGTCGAAACAATGTTGTTAGAATTTTTTTCGACAGAAACCTTTTTCAGCTGAAAATTTGCACGTCAAATTTAACGGCACCCTCGAAATTCATGTACAATGTTTTTCCGATGAATTATTTTCATGTGGTAAGCATATTTTGGCCGAAAGAATTTTCGGCCGAAACGTTTATTTTTAACGGATTCTGTTAAAAACTAAGTTTCGGCCGAAATAATATTTCAGCCGAAAACCTGAAAATGGGAATGTTTATAGGAAACTGCAAATTCTCTCCATCTTACTTCATCTTTGGAGGTAGAGAACTCCTACAAATACTGAGAATTTAGTTTCAAAATTGATACCAACATTTTTAAAATTGAATTTACTTTCATTGGGTATAACTTGTTTTCATTTTCATTGTTTTTATCTAATTTTATTTATTTTTATAAATAAATCACTGCATAATATTTTTAGATGAGATTATGATTCAGTGAAATCAAAAATCCATATCTCTAAAAATACACCGTGGAAAATTATGGAAAATTTATAGTCATAATCCTTGAACTGTTATCTTCAAAAGGGTATTTTTAGATTTTACTTTTAAGTAAAAATTAAGATAGATACAAGGTGTAGAAAAACAGATACAAGGTGTAGAAAAACATGTGTTTAAAATCTACAATGTTTTCATCTTGGTCAACTTCAAATAATTCTAGAAATTATAATATTCATCCGCTAGATTCAAAATTATAGTCATAATAAAATAAAGTCTCTGTAGATTGTTGTAGTATATTTAATTTCTTAAAAACATAAGTTTAATAAAAGATACATTGTTGTGGAAAAAAATAATTCATTATCATTCCTTTCATGTTTAAGGAATATATTGTTAAACAATTGTCAAATTGACATATCAAATCTTGATTAAAAAAAATTGAAAAATAGTCATTGGAAAGATAACAAAATTCTTCACAAGTTTTTTTTTTACTATAAAATGAAATTCTAAATAAAAAATATACTTTTGTATGCCAGAAGTTGAAGAACTTGTGAAAATGCAGTTTTTTTTGCCATAAAACAAGCAAAAGTGTTACCCATCTTCATGATTTTACCCAATATTGTATATTAAAAATATATGTGAGTTTCTTATAAGAGAGTGAAAACATAAAATAAAAGTCTTATTCCATGGTGATGAATAATTAGTATTATACTACCGAGGTAAAAGCCAGTTTTCATTGGGTGATATGGGTTTTATTCCATTCCATTCAAGTGAGAATAAATTGACTTTAACAATTTGCAAATTGTAAATTTAAGCATATTGATCATTGCATCAATCTAGGCCCTTCCTTTATTTTGATAGGGTGTAGACTCCTATCGATCCAAAATTTAGTAAAAACTCTGCACTCAAAATTGAAAATTCACAATGAAATATGTTCATTCTTAGTTTCTTTATTGAAAATTTATAATGAAATGACAGTCCAACACTAAACTAGTTATTTTAGTCTTTGGTTTCTTTTCGAGCTTTCAATATATTTATTCAAGAAAAAGTGAAATAAAAATATGTGTACTTTGAAATAAAAAAATGATTTAGAACCTATTTTAATATGTAAAATTAAAATATACTTTAATATAACTAAGCGATTTTCTTTAAAATTTATATTGATATAAATTGTTTATGTGTCGAAAATGGTAGAAAATTGTTGATCTAGAAATTATCAATCCTTTGCACATTGGAAGTATTCACTAATTCCATTAAAATATGACACCTACCATTAATATAAGTATTCACTATACCATTAATGGAAGTATTCACTATATGACAGTCCAACACTAAATTGGTTAAATGTTAGTCTTTGGTTTCTTTTTGAGCTTTCAATATATTTATTCAAAAAAATGTGAAATAAAAATATGTACTTTGAAATAAAAATTGAAATAAAAACATGATTTAGAGCCTATTTTAATATGTAAACTTAAAATATACTTTAATACAAGTAAGCGGTTTTCATTAAAATTTATATTGATATAAATTGTTTATGTATTGAAAAGGGTAGAAAATGGTTGATGAAAATTATCAATCCTCTGCACATTGGAACTATTCACTAAAGCAATTAATATGACACCTAGGTCATTTGTAACGTCCATGCCGTTACGAGGACAAAGAGACATACAAGAAGTAAATTTTTTTTTAAAGATGCATTAGGAAGTATACATCCCAATTAATCATGACATCATTGACCCACACTGAAATGTATAAATGAAACAACTTAAATGCATAACACCAAACACGACGTAAGATGACCCATCATCGTCACGAATGACAAACAAAAATTGATGCAATGTCGCAATAAATCAAGGTACATGAGTCAACATTCACCTGACACAAAACAAATCAAATTAAACCAAGGCGCCAGGTATTTATGAGTTATTCTCGAGGTGCAAGGCCCAGTCATAAAATATGGTCATCCGTCATAAAAATTCCATTACATGCTAGAATACTAAAGTCTAAGGATGTCAATTATTACATAAAATCCAAGAGCACCAGTAGTCTAAACAATCATTCTTACATTGAAAACATTGTGCGCAAGTGAAAAATGACTACATAACTCATTGTGTTAGCATTGGTTTAATGAAGCATGACTAGCAAATAAACATGCATCCATATAACCCATAGCACTCAAGTAAATGTCAACCTTTATTTTCATGACGCAAGGGGATCCAATCACATAAATAATCATACATCATCAATATTCGAGCGCCAATAATCTTATTACTTTTCCAGTGCACAATCCATGGCGCAAATCCCAAACACAAGAAAACATTCATTCAATCCATGCGCAAGGAAATCTAATCATCGAGACTCTATCATTCATCATGTCAAATTCATTTGTGCATGACGTTTAAAGTCTACTACCATCATTTATCACATTATAGTTTATTGTGTACAAGAAGTCTAACAACTCAATGATTACATATCTCTACTAAGTCAATGGCTCGAGAGAATCAATTAATTAAAACATTCAAATTCAACTTTATTCAAGGGCGTAAGAGTAAACTGGTGACTTTATCCTTCTTGAATCTATTTATTTCTTGGCGCCCCAAAATCAAAATGCTTAATTTAAACATAAATCAAAGTGACTCAGGGATGAATGAAACTCTGGTTTAAATTAAAGGAAGAATAATCCTAACTAAGGAGAAGGCTAGCTTCAAGTCTTAAATAAGGTCCAATTAAAGGTTTAAAAGTAAGGCCCCAACAAAGGAACCATCTAAAGTCAACTGATTAAATGAACCAAAAATGAAGCAACCTATTAACCACCGAAGTAATATTAAGAAGCATAAATTCATACAACCCAAATGATTTTTAAAGCACGGATAAGAGCAAAAATGAAAAATTCATTCAGTAATACTATGTATGCATGCATAGGAAAAGAAGTATGCATATTTGTATCTTCTAATAGTATCAAATATACATTGAATATTATATTATAACAACTATTTGTGACTAATTGTGTGTTTGTGTACGTCTATGTTGTGTACATATTACATACATATAAGTGTGCGCCAATGACAACTAATGACAATAATACAGTCCTCTTTCCTATTATTTTATGCAAGGAATTAATCATTGCACATATTGACTGTGTGTATAAATGAAGTATTGTAGAGCAAGTAAGGAAGAGGGTGTACTATGGGTAGCATAGTAAATCAATTTTATAAATAATAGACTGAATAGAATAGGAGACGTACTAAAAATATCGTTCCATTATTCTGGGGTATGCTAAATAGAATTATTCAGTCCATAGTGAGCAAGCCGCTCCATTATTACCAGGTATGCTGAATAGAATATGAGACCGGTAGTAGGCATGCCTGTGAGGAACTTGAGCCAAAGTTTAAAGAAAAGAATAGACATTCACAAACATGCATAAGGTGTACTTGCAGCGGTCCAAGGAAATCTTGTAAATGCAAAAACATGGGTAATTTAACAGGAATCTCTTCACATTTTAAAGGCAAAAATCGTGGGTGTGAACAACAATTTCAGTCAAAATTTATTGGGCAAAATCGTGACCATTTACGGCAACCTCAGCCACGCATTTGAATGGCAATTTCGTGGGCCTTCAACAGTAAAATGCAAACAAGTTTTTAAGGGAAAAAGTGGTCAATTCACAACAAGTAATTTGTTGAATTCAAAAGCAAAAACGTGGGCGAATTCAGCATGCAACACAATTCGTTTTTAATTTCCAGAATCGTGGTCTTTCACAGTAGGAAATTTGATGAATTGGAAAGAAAAAATGAGGGCGAATTCAGCATGCCACACAGTCCGTTTTTATATTCCAAAATCGTGGTCTTTCACATCAGGAAATTCGATGAATTGAAAAGCAAAAATGTGGGTATTAACATGAATCAAATGGTAGAAAATTTTTAAATCAAAACACAGTCTTCATCAAGGGAAAAATCGCCCCAAAGGTAAAACGAAATGCAGACAAGAATAATTCCTCTTTTCCATCGCCAGAATACAAAATAAAAATGCAGACCAGAAATCATTTCATTTTTCATTGCCAGAATACCCATTGTAAAATACAGAGATGAATTCATTTCGTTTTTCATTGCCAGAATACCCAATGTAAAATGCACAGATGAATTCATTTCATTTCTCATTGCCAAAATATCCAAAATAAAATGTAGACCATAAATCATTTCGTTTTTCATTGCCAGACTACCCAATGTAAAATGTAGAGATGAATTCATTTTTGTTTTCATTGCCAGAATACCTAATGTAAAATGCAGAGATGCATTCATTTCATTCCTCATTGCCAGAATACCCAAAATAAAATGCAAAGATGAATTCATTCCGTTCCTCATTGCCAGAATACCCAAAATACAATGCAGACAATAGTAGGAGAACGCAAGGATCCATGGGAAGGGTCATGGAATGATTGCAGGGGTTCTATCAGTGAAGTCATAGAGAAAACTAACCAGGACACAAGATAATCCACACACAGAGGTCGTTGCTAGATGGAGGAATAAACAATTAGCCAGGGACAAACATCAAGGGTAGTCGGCT
>JASDQU010507814.1:22887-40362 GCA_032191745.1 Picea mariana | reverse complement strand
ATGGACCCGAGAGATAAAGAAAAACCTGAAGAAGAAAATGAGGATTCCAAGAAAGAAAGAGGAACCAGAATAACCAGTCATTACATCAAGAATCACAAGATTACCAGCCTGATATCAACTCACTAAAATCAATCAAGCATAAGAACTGGAAGTCATGATGAAGAACAGTGTATGGAAGACTTATGAATGAAAGCATTGTGAGATCTAGAACTAGAGGTTATCCCAGATGGAGGGAGAAGACTATGATGATTACTTATTCTAGTACACTAGACATATCACTACATGAGTCATTATATCATCTGCAACATCCATGAGTTGGAGTTCTACATCAGATGAATGCAAAGAATGTTCTCCAGAGAAATTGAATAAAGAACGTATGAAGAGAAATCTCAAGACCTTGAGGCATACCAGAAAGAGACTCCTGTATGCAGACAGAAGAAGATAACTTGGTGGAGAACCTCCATTGCATAGCAGAAGCATGGTGAAGATTTCCTATAACATCAAGAGGACTACAGTCACTTTCCATTGTGGTTAACATGGAAAGTATTATGATTGTTGATGTATCATAGACAATGACTTCCCATTGTGGTTAACATGGGGAGTGGTCTAGGGCATTCTCTCTTCTTGAGGGTTACTCAAGAAGACTGGCCCGCCTCGCCGGACAATGATTTCTCATTATGGTTAACATGAGGAATGGTCCATTTTGGAGGTTGATACAAGATAGTCTTTTCCTCTTGTGGTTAATGGAGGAAATGGTCCAAACAGTCATTCCTTGGGGTTTATACATTCTCTCTAGGGTGCACTTTGATTAGTGTAGGAGGAATGGCCCAGGGTGGGGAATGGTCTAGGCTCAACAATCAGGGATAGACATTCCTTAGGGTTATACATTCTCTCCATGGCACACTTTGATTAGTGTAGGAGGAATGGACCAGGGTGGGGAATGGTCCAGAACAGACATTCCTTAGGTTTTATACATTCTCTCCAGGGCACACTTTGATTAGTGTAGGAGGAATGGCCTAGGGTGAGGAATGGTGTAGACTCAGACATTCCTTAGGGTTTATACATTCTATCCAGGGTGCACTTTGATTAGTGTAGGAAGAATGAACTAGGGTGAGGAATGGTCCCTGCTCAAAAATCATAAACAATCCTTTCTTCCTTGTTTGAGAAGAATAGGGAAGATAGCCCATTATTGATGAGGGCGTATATTCTTTCAAATCCCACAAACATGAGTGAAAGATTGGCCTAGATGATTCAGTTTATTTTTATCAATATTTTAAGTGCGGGATGGCATCAGATGATTGTTATGGAGACTACCTGTCTCGAGACAATAGAGATATACTACTGTGGTGGATATGTTCCATTGTTCGTGAGGAAGATATTCTTTCTGAGCTCACAGATGTGAGTGAAAGATTGGCCCAAATAATTCAGTATATATCATAACATTGTTTCTATGTAGGTTGCTATCACATGTTTGTTATCAAGACTGTATGACAGTATATGAGGACTACTGTGGTGGATATGTTCCACTGTTCGCAACCATATGTTGTTGATCAAGTACTTGTGTGTTACTTGGTGTGGTAGTGAACCACTAGATTGTAGTTATGTACTACTATGGATAGACACAATTGTGTTCTATTTCTGTTCTAAATGCCTTAAAGACTATCAACAGTTTATTGAAAATAATCACCATCTAGACGAATGATGAATAGAGATTTTCCAGATGAAAATTGGTTCATAGCATTTACTCCTCTAGATTATAAGAGTGGCTCTTGTATCACTCTATGAGTGACTTATACAACATCATGTCTAATTACTCAGATGAAGTATGGTTTCGAGTGATGATGCAGCTGATGGTGATGGTGATGCTCATGATCTAGTCATGAAATAGTCTAGACGACTATATTTATGCTACCGGGTAAATGGTATGTTTTTGTGCTGAATTCCATTACCTATAATACCTCCCTAGCTAGGAGGGAGTGTTAATATTATGGTAGACGCGGGAGGTATTTACCTCCACATGTGAACCTAATGAGAATAGAAGACTCCAGAAAGTAAGAGAAAACCGTAATGAATTGGCTAATAACCCTAGAAGCCTTGTTGGCTCAAGAAGATAATTTATATTAGGTTATTAGCCTCCAAGAGAAGAAGTCAGCTAGAAATAATAATAATATACTGAACAGACACATATCCAGAAGGAGAAGTCAGCCCCAACAAATCTGGCAGAACCAGTATAAATACAGGGTGCCAGTTCTCATTTGACAGCATCTCAGAATTGTAGTTCTCAGTTTGGTGCACACGTGTAGAGGAGAGCTGCAGGTGCAACTGTAGCAGTAGCAAGTTTTTAGTATTGGATTGAATGTCTCTTGGATATGGTTTGGACTATCTGACCATATTTTTTTGTAATGTGCTATCCTTGGGGAAAGGTGCACTACCCTTTGTTTGGCTATCTAGCCTAGGGTTTGCTCCTGGAGGAATTCTCAGTCAAGGTTAAGGTGCTTGGAGGGTGGCTTCGGCCTATGGTTGGGTGATGAGGGTATCGTCAATGGTAAAACGAGAACACCATCTTCTATATTCTAACACGTATTACCACTTGTATCTCCAATACAAGTATTAATCTGCTTGATGTTGTTTTTTTCAAAGAGCCTGATTTTTAGCTCTCTGGAAAAATTTACACCGGATGCTATCAGAAACCTTTGAATGCATACCAGTACATTCCTTTCACCTCCTCACATCTCTGACATCAGAAATCTTCTTTTGTTCTGAATGATTTAAAGAGATACTTGCTTTGACAAAGTGATCAGTTTGGTTTTCTCAAGTTGAGGAAGTTGTTCTACTCCTGGCTAAGAGCCCAAGGATATCCACCTGATTTTCTTCAAGCCTTCTTCTCTCAAGTCAATTAGAATCAAAGGGATGCTTTATCGCATCAGGTTTTTTCATGTGGACCTATTCATCATTCAGGTATCAAGAGGTCCCCCCTGGTGTTAAAGTTGGATTTTTACGAGTCTAATAGAGATTTGAACCTTGGGGGTACCCTAAACCCTAAACTACATGGATTCTTCCAGCGTCACCCTCTTCTCCAACATATTCCCAAGCCTTTTATTTGTTGGAGGAATTCATGTAAACTAGGCACCTTCATCATGAGTAGCACTCTTCGGTATCCAACTCACTAAATTTTGATTATTTCACTCGACGACTTTGGGGGTACGGGGGCCACCCCCCACATCCCCCATTTATCAGGGGGCATGGGCGAAATGCCCCCGATCCAAATTCTAGCTGTCTGTCTCCCATTGATCGGTCTGAAGAAGTTTTGTATAATCAGTTTTTTAGATTCATCCATTGTCTCAGGATTCGTGCCCCTGCTGCAGTACTGAGAGCCATTACAACTATTCCACAGAAACACCTCGAATTATGCAACCCAAATACCAAGTGAAAATTCCATTTTCTGCCATCTGTCAGATCAATTAGTTCTGTTCCTGACTTTCGGGCTTCGCCAACTGTTCCAATAGTTGAGCTCCCCAACTTTTGGGATCCTTCTGCTTTTTGCGCTCGAACGCAATCCATAAAAAGACATCACTATAAAGATTAAATTTTGTATCACTAATGAGACACTAAAGGTTGAAAATAGTTTGATAATACAATTTCTCTTTCGCATATTATGTGCTCTTCTACATAATTTTTCATGTCCTTTTACTCGCTTTCTGCTTACTTTATTTTTTCGATTATCCTCTTACTCTAGTATCGCTATCCTTTTTGCACTCTTGGTTTTAAACCCTAAACCTTGAAACCTAAACCCTAAACCCTAAACCATAATACCTGAACCCTAAAACCTAATCCCTAAACCCTAAACCCTAAACTGCACGGATTCTTCCAGCATCACCCTCTGCTTCAACATATTCCTAACCCTTTGATTTGTTGGATTAATCCATGTAAACTAGGCACCTTCATCATGAGCAACACTCTTCAGGATCTAGCTCACTAAATTTTGACTGTTTCTCTTGGTGCCTTTGGGGGTGCGAGGGCCACCCCCCTCATCCCCCCTTTGTCAGGGAGCGCAAGGGAAATTCCCCTGATCCAAATTCTAGTTTTCTGTCTCCGATTGATCGGTCTGAAGAATTTCTGTACTTTTCGTCGTACAATCGGTTTTTCAGAGTCAATCATTGTCTCGAGATTTGTGCCCCTGCTGCAGTACTCAGAACTATTACAATTTTTCCTCAGAAATGCCTCAAATTCTGTGCCCCAACTTCCTAGCGCAGATTCTATTTTCTGCCATCTGTCAGATCAATCAGTTCTATTCTCGACTTTCGGGCTTCGCCAACCGTTCCAACGGTTGAGCTCCCAAAATTTTGGGATCCTTTTGAATTTTGCGCTCAAACGCAGTCCATAAAAGGACATCATTGTAAAGATTAAATTTTGTATCGCTGATGAGACACTAAAGGTTGAAACTAGTTTGATAATACAATTTTTCTTTCGCATATTATGTGCTCTTATACATCATTTTTCATGTCCTTTTACTCACTTACTCTATTTTTCCGATTATCCTTTTGCTCTGGTATCACTATTCTTTTTGCACTCTTGTTTTTAACCCTAATCAAATTCCATGGTGTATGCTACCACCCAAAAGATCAATAATCAGATTTTTTATGAAAACAACATTCCTTTTAGCATGGCTCCTGTAACACATTCGCATTTTGCAAATTTTGGAAATATCAACCATCTGTACCTGCAAGCTCTTCTCAATGACACCACAGCAAAAGAAGATGCCAATCCAGAGTCCCTTTGTCATCCAGACATTTTCGAATCTTGTAATGCACATTCAGAAACGTCGCTCAATGAACTTCCCGCGATGCCCAAATCTTGGGAAACCACGATTCTGTTGAGACCTGAAATTGACATTCTCATCACCCTATTTTACTCTTCACCTATACCTTTTTGGACCTACCTAAAGCTTGAGTGAATGACAAGAATGCCACCAATTTCCAGTAATAAGGTCATAAGGTAAAGTATGGTTAATTCATGTATTTTGTTGTTTATTGAGTTAAGGAATTAAATATTTCATGTACTAATGATCGATTTGTCATATGTGAATCTTTGACCCCTATATGACTAGCGTTCCTGTACTAGCTCTGTCGTGATCCGGTACCTACGCACCAAGATTGTTGTTGTCTGATCTGGTACTAAACGCATCCAGTACTAAATCTTACCTATGGTGATCCGGTACCAACGAACACACTTTGTTGTGATCTGGTACCAACAAACACACTCTGTTATGATCCTGTACCAACGACCACGCTCTGTCATGATCCGGTACCACCTTTTGCGCCCTGTCATGATCCAGTACCATCTTCCTATTACGACCCAGTACTCATATGGAAGAGCCCAATGCACTAATTTAACTGCCAAATCTCGCCTAAGTCAAATGGTGGGCGTCTATTTTCTATGATAAGGACAGTTTGTTAATTTCCTCATCCTAATGCACTTTGTGTCATGAGGATGATGTTGAATATGTAACCGAATGACAAAAATTAAACAACTGATTGATTTGCAAATCCCTTCGCCTCCTTGCATTTCATGATGCATACTATTAAATAGCCATGGAAAGGATGGTAAAAGGAGAGGAGAGTTAGCATATTATCAATGTGTAAGCAGCATATGATAGTACAGGACATATTTTCTAAGTAAAGATTAATGGAAAGTCATTTTATCTCCATATTCTGATTATCTATGATTAAGAATGAGTTGAGTTGTTAAAGAGAGTTTTTATGCATTGAAGTGTGAGTGAGAGTAATGTGTATCTTAAGAGAAATCTTCATGTAGACTTCAGCAGATGACCTGTTGAAGCGGCAAGGGCCCACCGCCCAACAAAGGTCAGCCTCTTTGTAGATTAGCATTAGTGTTTGTTTTCAATAGTATAACATTGACTTAGCTAAAGCTTTAACTCTGTTAGATGATAGCAGTATAGCTTAGATTAAGATTTCCATTCTATAATTGCTTAGATCTTTAGTTACTCTATTTTTGCATATGCTCTGTTTCTGTTCTCATGAATTGGATTTCTTTGAGTGATCATAGATGTTGGCAACAATAGTCAAAATTGTTTGGATAAGAACTAGTGAAGTTCATTGTGAACCACATCAGAACTGACATATTGACTGTTTAACTACCCATGCTATGCTTTGATGATTGATGTGTGATTTCCCTTTAGAAGTGTGGATTGCATAGTTAGTTTTCTGGGTCAGATAGTAGATTTGATCTATCAAACCAACTCCATCTCATACTTGCATGTGCCATAATGGAGTAGATAGCCTCTATGTGAAATACAACCAAAGTGCATTTCAGTTTGCTATTTTGATTTGTTTCCAGCATACATATTTCTATACTCATGACGTTAGAAATTACCTTTCTTACTGGTGTCTTGTAACTCTGTTGATTACGAATCCTAGATTGATAATTAATGAGTGCATTATACTAAACATATAATCAACACAACATATTCAATGCACTGTTAAATAATTTCAAAAATCCACTGAATCTTTTCATCGTTCACATACCCTCGTCGAAAAACTTGTCGCTTTGCAAGAAGACAATAAAGTTGTTCAAAGTATTATGGTGAAAGTCCCCGGTCTGGAATCTTCATATCCCGATGCCATTGCTACTCTCAGAGCCGGACTCCAAGACATCATCGTTTTCTTTCGAAAGGAATGCCATGCCCTGTACATTGAACATGAACATATGATCTTTGATCAAAACAAAAGGAAGATCCTGCTCATCAAAGATTCACTTGAAGCGAAGATCTGTGAGCTCGCTTCTCCATACATAAATGTTGAATTTACTTGTTCAGTAGGAAAAGTTTCGGGAAATTCTTTGGCCATTAAATAGGAAAAATTCGTTGCTGCCTCTTTTAATCGTCAAGTCAATCAATGACATTCAGAATTGATTGAACAACAAGCTTCACGCACAATCGCTTGGGATGAAACTGCAAGACAAGCCAATGATATCCCTCAGGAAGAATCCATCTCGGTCCTTGTACAGAGAGAATTTTCAAAATATACTCGGGCTCAAGAGAAGTGATTAACCCCTGTCATTAAACCTCTACAAGATTATTTGGCACAAATCATTAAACTACAATGAACCTCCTTCACTCATCCTGATGTGCCTGCCACTCCTGCAGCCACTCACGTAACTGCACCTGCTCAATAGCCTACATCTCAGCCAAAAAATGGGCATGGTCGTCGCGGAAACAAAAGAGGAAGACAAAAGCTGAATCATAACACTTCATTTGTAGATGGGCAGTTGGGTTAAATCCAAACTAGAATCTATGGAACTCTGGCTTAGATCCAACGACTGCCCCATTTGTGCCACGAAAATCAAATGCTCAGTAGAATCGTCATGGTCATCTAGGACATCGACCACCACAGCCTCCTCCTCCTCCTCCTCCTCCTCCTCCCACACTAAACAAAGGGAAAACTCAAATGTAAGAATACAAATGCATTTGTACTGGTTTCTTGTAATAGACCCATTTTCTTATATGTTGTATCTTTTAGGCAATGTGACTATTTCTCAGTTAGATCGTCGGATTAGTAATAAATCTATCCATAATATTTCTTCTGTCCATTTTCCTTACACACAAATTAAGTTTTTGGGTGTCAGGCATAAGTACATTCCTTGCCCACCTCAAATCTACATATCAGATATTTTGAAAGAATATGGCTCTTTTTCAAGATTATGTAGGATTAGAAGATATTTTGGACATTCTAAAGAGGACAATTTTGATCCCTTTAGATTGCCCAACCCTCTCTAGGAACCTCCCTTGCATGTACCTGAACTAGAACATGCTCTTTATTCGGGTTTATGTACCCTACATGACAGAATGGATGTAATTGTTTTTTCTAGAAAACCTCGTTTCTCTAGATCTCAGTTGGTTTCACTTAGAAGACTCCAAAGAATTCCTATTGTAATCAAACCTGCAGATAAAAATTTAGGCTTGGTTGTGATCGATAGAGACAGATATATTGCTGAAGGTGATAGCCAATTATCTGATGCAATATTTACTCTCCAGTTACCATAGTTCCATGGAAAACCATGCGAGCCTCTTTAAGGAAGCTTCAAGCTCGATACATACATCTTATTTCTTTTAATCACTGGAATTTCATTATGCAGGTCGACATTCAATACTCTCGGGCTTGTGTACTTTACTTTATCTGGAAAGTACAAAAGGGACCCCCGGTTGGACGAACTATTTTCTCTTATAATGGATATATTCTTGAACCTTTGTCCAAATATCTGCACCATAAACTCCTGGACACTCTCATGGCACAACCTAACCATCTTCCTTTCCCTTCTCCAAGTTATTCAATCAACAAGGTTTTCGACCGACTGTATTTAGTAGCTTTTGATGTGGAATCATTGTACCCCAGCATTCCAATTCAAGAAGGTCTCTTGTCTCTCAGGGATATGATAACTCAATGTACAGTTTAGTCTTTTAGTTCAGAAGAAGTGGATTTTTTGGTTAGTGCTATAGAACTCGTTCTTTGATGGCACCCTTTAAAATTCAATGGCGATTTTTGCTAACAGATCAGGAGAAATGCAATGGGAAGTAACTTTTTAGTTGTGTATGCTTGTTTATTTCTCTTTCATTTAGAACAAGAAGTGTAGCAAAGATTGCCCACTCCAGAATTGTCATTTTTCAAACGCTTCATTGATGATTCTTTTCTAGTTTGGTTGGGCTCAAAAGACAGACTACAAGATTATCTCGATTGTTACTAGTCCATTTATCTTGATAACATTTGTATTACCAATTGTATCTCCAATACAAGTATTAATCTACTTGATGTTGTTTTTTTCAAAGGGCCTAATTTTGAGCTCTCTAGAAAAATTTCCACCAGATGCTATCACAAACCTTTGAATGCATACCATTACATTCCTTTCACCTCCTAGAATCCTCGATATCAGAAGTCTTCTTTTTCTGTGAACGAGTTAAATAGATACTTGCTTCGATAAAGTGATCAGTCTAGTTTTCTCAAGTTGAATAAGTTGTTCTACTCCCAGATTAGAGCCCGAGGATACCCACCTAATTTTCTTCAGTTGTTCTTCTCTCAAGTCAATTGGAATCAAAGGTATGCTTTACTACATCAGGTTTGTGCACGTGGACATATTCAGCATTCAGGTATCAAGAGGGCCCCCCTATTGTTGAAGTTGTATTTTTTTGAGTCTACTAGAGATTTGAACCTTGGGGGTACCCTAAACCCTAAATTGTATGGATTCTTCTAGCATCACCCTCTGCTTCAACATATTCCTAAGCCTTTTATTTGTTGGACGAATCCATGTAAACTGGCCACCTTCATCATGAGCATCACTCTTCAAGATCCAGCTCACTAATTTTTTACTGTTTCGCTCAGTGCCTTTCGGGGTGTGGGGGCCACCCATGACATCCCCCCTCTGTTAGGGGGCTCAGGGAAAACTCCCCTGATCCAAATTCCATTTGTTTGTCTCCCATTGATCGGTCTTAAGAAGTTCGATACTTTTCATTGTACAATCGGTTTTTTAAAGTCAGCCATTGTCTCAGGATTTGTGCCCCTGTTGCAGTACTCAGAACCATTACAATTGTTCCGAAGAAATGCCTCAATTTCTGTGCCCCGATTTCTGAGCACAGATTTCATTTTCTTCCATCTGTCAGATCAGTCAGTTTTGTTCCTGACTTTTGGGCTTCGCTAACTGTTCCAATGGTTGAGCTCCTCGACTTTTGGGATCCTTCTTCTTTTTACACTCGAACGTTGTCCATAAAAGGACATCATTGTAAATATTAAATTTTGTATCACTGATGAGACGCTAAAGGTCAAAAATAGTTTGATAATACAATTTTTCTTTCGCATATTATGTGCTCTTCTACATAATTTTTCATGTCCTTTCACTCGCTTTCTTCTTACTCTATTTTTTCGATTATCCTCTTTCTCTGGTATCGCTAGCCTTTTTGCACTCTTGTTTTTAATCTATTTAAGAAGGATGCATCCATAGCAGTTGTTTGAGCACATTATTGAGATGATCTATTCCCAGACTCGTTTGATAATATCCTCCTGTGACTAGATTTTTGTTGGTCACTCGGAGTCTCAGTTGAAGACGGGGTTCCTCTTCTTTCTTCTTGGGATAGCCTAGAGCATTTGTGAGGAATCTTTGGAGAATCCTGTCTCGACATCTCGTGTAAATATCTATCCTTTGAAAATTCATGAATATGAAATTTCATAAGTTATAAAAACATTAAATGGAAATAGTAAATTTATAACACAAGCATTTATGACAACTTCAAAGCATCTTAGATATATATTGAAAAAACTAGAACAACTATATTTTTTACAATCATTGACAAAAAGAGTCACTGAGAAAACATTTACTTAAAACTAAAGCAAGAAACAATATTAAATGATATGTTGTTGCTATCCTCTTAGATATATGCTCAGAGAAAGATTCAAGGGATCATTGATCAAACCCTTGCGGAGGATATCATCATGACACATGGAACAAATTGCCAAGAAGAACTTTTAGGGTAAAATATCAATAGACTAACCAACAACATACACAGGTGGCACCAGCAATGGAAGAGAATGGAAACATACACAAGGTGGCATTAGCAAGGAGATAAAGAGGGCGACACCGGAAAAAAAATGAGGAGGGCGATAATAGCAAGTAGAACCAAAATCCCCAAACAATAACCATGAAGAGATCTCCAGCAAGATGGAAAATACCAAGAATAACTATCCTAGAGGGGTCATAGCCACATAATTAAATAATTTAATAATTTAAACAAATAATAGTTTATAACATAAAATATTTATTGTTAAATCATAAAAATCAGCAAGAAAAAAAACAAGTCAAGAGAAGGGATCCAAAGTTCTTTAGGAAAACGCAAAGAACAAAACCCAAAACCCACACAACAATTAAGGGCGGAATAACTCAAGAAAGGGTGGTTTCAACACAAAGTCAACAATTAAATTCTTCCAAAGTCAGGGCGGCTAACTTTATTTTGGTAAAGCACAAAACCAAAATCCCACACAACAATTATAGGGGTCGTAAGTCAAGCAAGGTTGATTTCAAGACAAAGTGAACAATTGAGTTGTTCTTTAATGGAAAAATGTCCACATGATTCTCATGATATTTACTTATAAGATTTTATCATCCCATTATAAAAGGAAGATCAATAATCTGATCATGATCTTCTTAACTACTTCTAGGTCTCATGGACCATCCTGGGAGAGAAAAAAATCACACATTATCTCAACTTGGTACTTAAATCATAAAATAACACTAAATAAATTATAAAATATCACTAACTACTCCTACTTCTAATGGACCATCCCGGGAGAGAATAATACCACTAATTATTTAAATCATAAAATTTTAAATTATTCTAAACCAAACATCCAGAGCACTAACATCTGCATGCCCTCAGCACCAACGTCAATCAAAATATGGCCCTGTCCATGTGTAGGGACATGCCTAAATTCGGGCCCATCTTTGTACATGGACAAGGCCATATTCCAATTGACATATACAACAAACATGCAATGCTTAACATATTCGGCCATGTCCATGTACAAGGACATGCCCAAATTCGGGCTTGTCCCTATACATGGACAGGGATATTTTTGGCCCTGTCCATGTACAGGGACAGACCTGAATTTACATGTACATGGACAAGGCCATATTCGGCCTTGTCCATGTACAGGGAAAAGCCCTTATTCAGGCATTTCCCTTTACATGTACATGGTCGAATATGACCTTGTCCATGTATAGGGAAAGGCCTGAATTTGAACCTGTCTCTGTACATGGATAGGGCCTTATTCAACCCTATCCATGTATAGGGACATGCCTGCATTTGGGCCTATCCCTACACTCTAAGACTATAAAATCTAAAATCTAAAATCTAACTAACAATTTAATACTAAAATCTAAAATCTAAAATCTAAAATCTATGATATGTAAGTTGTAATCACTATGAAGCTAATTATCAAATAAGTGTTGGCATAATAAGATGGAACACATACATCAAATCTGTATAAAAAAGGTTAAATATAACCCTATGGAACTGTTTATAACACACGGCTCTTTACCCAATATGTACACCACTTTTACATAAGTTAAATTTAATCCAAGGTAATTATAGTGCAAGAAATACACTCCTTGTAATATACTCTAAATCCATAACACATCTTATGAATCAAACCCATGATGTTCAAAGCAGATAGGGTATACTTAGATATTATGGATCTACTTATGAGACCTAATCATTGTTTAGTGAAGCTAGCATAATTACAGATATTGCGTACTATTAATCACATATAATATAATGATTACAATACTATTTTCCATAAGTTGGTATTGGAGTATGAGGTATAGTAGTAAAAAATGTGCAACAACAATCATGCAATGCAATGCGAAATAGATACAACAAGCATGCAATCCTTAACATATTCAACCATGTTTATGTACAGTGACAGGCCTGAATTTGGGCCTATTCCTGTACATGGACAAGGCCATATTAGGCCCTATCCATGTACAGGGACATGTCTGAATTCGAGCATGTCCCTATACATCAACATGGATGAATTTGACCTTGTCCATGTACAGGGATAGGACTGAATTCGGGCTTGTCCATGTACATGAACAGGGCCATATTAACCCCCACCCAATTCGTTTTCCAACAATGTCAAAAGATGTGATGCCTTCCAAGATTCATGAAAATTTTCCAATGGGGAAATATAAAGACCTCATTAATAGTGGAAAATTTGTTACTATTTTGTTTGCACTAGCTCCCTCCAGAGTTATGAATGTTTAGGTAACAATTATTTCAATTTTCTACTTGCAATCGATTGTTACATCAAACATTTACCATGTTGGAAAATAAACAAATGAATAAGTTAAATAATTACTTACAGTGTAACGTAAATAGTCGTTTCTACCAAAGCGTGACTATGGAATGGTCAAACTTAAAATTTTAACAACTCAAAACATGATGTTCTCAAGTAGTAGAAAAGCAGATAAGCCACATTTAAGAGGCTAATTCCAATGGGATCTTCTCTAAACATGACTTATTGACATTAAAAAGGTTAGAAAATGAAAAAAAGAACTGTTGGCAAGGGAAGAAAAAAAGTGGATGAAAAAGACTTGATCTAGTTTGTTAGGTCAAGGAGATGGGAATCTAAATTTTATATAATTTTTCAATATGCGGAAGAGTAAAAATATTGTATGGGACATATAAGCACAATATCATTCAAGAGTTCCTAGTTTCAAATTATTCCTTTACATCGACAGGGCTGAATACGACCTTGTCCATGTACATGGACATGCCCGAATGGACAGGGTTGAATAGGGCCATGTCCATGTAGAGGGACATGCCCGAATTCATCCTAATCAATAGTACACAAATACAGAAACAATGAATCTATCATATCAGTAGTGAAATGAATATTGGATTACACTAGTATAGAGTTAGCCAAGCTTGAAGATGCTATGATAAGAGAACATGAATGGATGGAATAGGCCATATCTTCTGATTATGTTTTTCTTAGATAGGTTACAACGCTTGATTACAGATCAAAATAAGCTATGTTATGTTGAAACAAAGGCATTGATTCTCAATACAACACTGATTTGTTATCTATGAAGTTTCTTATACGAATGTATTCATCATATTCAAACATTATTGGATTACGATTATGTTCATAACTGATGTTAGTCATGTAATATTAATATGGAGATACATTAAGCTAAAATAAGGATAACAACATATCAAACACACATCAGTTTATCTATGTATTACTCTTAGTTATTACTATGGATTCAATAATATCTATATTATGCTTATACTTATCCTTGTTACACATCATAGAACATGAAAAAAGATTCATCTATGAGTCATAACCCTGTATTATGTTGAGATCATCGAAGTATAGAGTGGAGTATTATAAGATGAATGTAAATCTTGTTGTTGTATTTGTATTAGTACTGAGTTAGAACCAATCCCATGAATATGAAAAGGTATAAGAAGTGTATACCTGTAACATATGAGCACAACCAGTATAGGTCTTATTCATATCCTATACTAGGAGTAGGACCCTAGTCAATAAGAGTGCAACATCAGTGTCATTAATTAACGAATATGATGGCATTACTTCTAAGAAAATAATGTAGGGTAATTCTTGTTCATAGGGCTTGTTGTGGTCTCATATCATATTAACTCATTAATTTACCATGTTCAACCCTATACAATTAGCTGGTATGATTACAATGGGTTTGATTCATGTTTCTATACACTTACTTTATCCCTATTGTTTCCATGATACTGAGCTTGTTAGACTAGCTAATACACTAATCACTATGTTGTAATTAATGGGAAACATACACTTATAGGGAGAATATATGGTATTGTAACTTGGCTTAAAGTTGGTATTGTAATAACACCTATTACTAAAAGCTTAGATACAATATATGTAATTATATATTAGTAACAACACGTATGAAAACTTCTCAGGTCTGTTATTACTAGTATCTATACCATATAAGAAGTATGTTCATCTTAGTTGTAATGGGTTTAGTTCATGTCTATCACCTTTACCCCTATACCTACCAAATTGGCTCCTATTGTGTGCTAGATGTTATTGTGTTCACTAGAACAAAGGGAACATAACTGGTGCATATTAGGTCAATGTAAGTAATACTAACATAGAATCATAAGTCACACTACAACTCATACTATGAATTACAACAAAGATAACATAGATTTATACATGGTGTGTTTCCATATTAGTTAAGATCAAGTTGTTATTACGATAGATTACATGATTTGATTATTATCAATATTAGTACCGAGTTTATTTATAGTAACTTTATTAGGGATTTACATATATGGTGTGTACAAATTATTCAAATAAAGAACAGATACCTATGGGTTTCAATAAGGACATAACAAGTGAAGCTTAAGAATATCATAGGTAAGAGATTGGTTAAGCTGAATAGGAGAACATAGCCCTTACTAACATGATCTCAATATAACAAGTATGATCGTAACTATTAGATAAACATGAAAGTGATTAGAATGATTACCATTAATCTATATACCTTTATCATAACCATGTATTAATCTGTAATGGTCATAGTGTAACAAAAGCTTGATATATGCAATTACTCTATCTTTACCATTGATCTAAGCTATCACGTTGTTTCCGTAATAGTAAGTTAGTAATCATTAACCCTATATGAGATAATACCATGCGACTAATGAAATCACCTCTTATTACTAGCATATATTACTCTGCTTGATCAACCTATCCCTATTTAACCGTAATCACTTACTGTTTACATGATATCACTGTAGATCCATATCTAGGGTAATGGAACTATCTCTTTGCTAGATTACATGGAACTAGTGTAATTCCATAATAGAGACTTTTATATAAAGACGATGAAACAGGTAATCATAATACTAGTAACACAACTTATATAACTAAGATATGGAAGAAATGAGTGAATAATGATTACATAGACCTGTGATACAACTCATAGAACACACATAGCTTTATGAATACTAGTGATCTCCTTGTACAAACTAGAATGATTCAATAAAAGTATAATATTAACCATAACGATCCTTATTCTACATAATGTATGGTTTACTATTACCTCACATTGAATATGAGATCAACACATAGGATATATTACAGTCAATGAAGCTAAGTATAACCAATACATGTAATAATTCATGTTAGTTATGGAGTTATAGTACCTATCTATGCATAAACAAAGCTGATCTAATATGAATCAATGGAAATCACTCTCCTTACAACAAGTCCATTACACTTTAAGTATGTGATAGTTTAAGCATAACAAGTAAGGATAGCTTAAATTACACTAGTTACATAGAACAAAGATGGATAACATAGCTCGATTTCACTTGTATTGAAATCTATAACTATCATAGATAACGTAACCTAATCATGTTGTGGTATTCCTTTTACATAGCCTTTACTAAGATAAGGGATAGGGCCATATTAGGCCTTGTCCATGTACATGGATAGGCCTGGATTTAGTCTTGTCACTGTACATGGACATGGCCATATTCAACCCTATCTACGCATAGGGACAAGCATGAATTCGGGCCTGTACTTGTGGATCGACAGGGCCGAATAAGTCCCTGTCAACAATCTAAACATAAATTTAAATTCTAATTTTTAACGAAAACTTTTACACTATCAATTTAAATTTCCTAATCTAAATGTATTTAAACAAGTGAGGTTAAATTATATTACACTATTTACATAGAACAAAGATGGATAACATAGGTTGATTTCACTTGAATTGAAAGCTATAAATATCAAAGATAACATAACCTAATCATGTTGTGGTATTCCTTTTACATATCCTATACTAAGCTAAGGGACATGGTCATATTCGACCATGTCCATGTACAAGGACAGACCCAAATTCGGCCTTGTCCATGTACAAGGACAAGGTTGAATAAGGTCATGTCAACAGTCTAAACATAAATTTAAATTCTAATTTTTAACTATCAATTTTACACTATCAATTTAAATTTATTAATCTAAATGTACCTGGACTAAATGCCCACAGCTCTAATGTCCGCCCACCATTAGCTCCAATGTCCACAAGACCACTTGTTTGCCTGCCCTCAACAACGACGTGCAACACTATCACCTAGCGTTATCGCCAACACCAAACACTATCACCTAACACTATCACCAACACCAAATATTATCAACTAACCAACAATTAGGAAAAACTATAACAGGTGTGATGTGTGGGTAATATATAAACCTTTTTTCAGTCAAAAGATATTTCAGCCGAAAGTTTCTTTCGACCGAAAGATATTTCGACTGAAAGGTTCTTTCGGCCGAAAAGTGCTTTCGGCTTGTTGGGCCCCAACAACTCCCACTAATTGTTTTACAAAATTTAAAGGGCCCCCTGTTAGAATCTTGATAATTATAATGAGCAACAAAATCAACCTTTTAAAATAGTTCCATACCTTGTCTTTATTTGAGACAAACTTAAGACATTCGCTATAGTATGAGACATTCATTACAAGAGTATATGTCAGAATTTAGAAACGAGCATAAAAATCTCAATTTAAACAAAAACATTCATTTTTATCAAATGTTTACTTTCGTTTAAATTATGATTATGTATTCTTTCTTTTGCTCATTAGCAAGTTTGACTATTTTGAATAAAGGGTTCAATACTTCATCAAATAATATCTTGGTTGGTTTCTCATTTTCATCAAATCATTTGGTGATATTAATTAATTAAATTCTTTTTTCATTTTGCATCTCATTTCAAAATAATAATAATAAAATAATTATCTATCATTTGTTTGATTTTGTAAAAAACTAAAAATAATATTTTTTCTCTATTAACTTGAAGCTTCTAGATAATATTTGAAAGCAAATTATAAACAATGTTTGTTTATAAGTTATA
>JASDQU010507814.1:1203-21380 GCA_032191745.1 Picea mariana | reverse complement strand
TTGAGTTAATATATGAAGCTTTGACTCAATTTTCATGGTGTTATTATGCTTGTTGTTTACATCTGTTGAATGGTATGTTTAAAGTTGTTTTGTTTCTCTGATTATGCATTTAGTTCAACGTTGTGTTATTTGTATGATTTCATGTTAAATGTATGAATTTTGTGATAGAGGAAGGATGAGTTTCAATTGTTACTCTTCCTGGGAATTCTTGCAAGGAGTGCAGTGAACGTCCACAAGGTGTGCGTTGATAATGGTCTGAGTTTTATCTTAGAAAGCTTAGGAGAGATACTGTTGTTCTCATATCAACCAAAGTGCAAGGTTAGCTTAGAGTCCTGCAAGGTGTGTGTAGGCTTGGTGAGGTCTTGGATTTTACCAATCCAAGAGGATGATTGAAAGACTATTGTTGCAAAGAGTGCACAGAGTCGAAGATCTAAATAACTAGAGGTTATTTGAAATTACCACAAGGAGTGCATGCAGGGACCCTTTTGGAAGCCTTGAGTTTGCAAGAAAAATATCATAAGGGATAGAACCTTTGGAGTGTTCAAAGAGAGACAAAGGTATAAATCATATCGTAGAAGTAAAGTTCAGGAGGGAGGACGCCAAGTCATTTTGCCATAAGTCCTTGAGAAGATAAATCGGACGGTGGAATCGCTTCAAGAAGAAGTGTCGATTTATTGTGGGTTGTTGGATCTCACAGACCAACGAGAATATTTGTGCTGAGTGTTTTCAGTATTCAGAAGCTCAGGAGGAATAGTTGTCATGGGATTGAGATCAACAAGAGGCATTGATTTTGTCCTTGAATTCCGTCATTTCGAAGTTCGGGCATCAGAGAAGATTGTGACTTGGAGTCTAGATTCATGAATTCTCAGTTCACGAATTCCCAATCCAATTTGAGATGCCAAATTAGGAGAGATTTGATCTATTGATTTACGACAAGGGTATATTTCAATTTCGAGAATTGGCAAACGGAATTGTTATGTAGCAGCTCGCCGATATGTGAAGTTTCAAGTGCTGAAAAGATTGGGCCATAGGTTTTAATCAGAGGTCACATCAGAGAAAAGTCAAGGGAGCAGTCAAGATCCATTAGCGCTTTCGATTTTTCATAGATTGAAGAGTCAAGGGGACTTACATCAAGATTCATGAGGTCGCGAAGTCCAAAATACCCTTTCGGAAAAGGTCATGGTCATAGTTGTTGGTCATGTGGGTGAGAGTTAGCACCTTTTGTATGTTCACATAGGCATAAATTATAAGGACCTGTGGATACACACACTTGTGCATGTGTTTTAGTCGGATTTCTTGTAGGGAAATCGAAGAGTCAATCTGATTCAGGTGGAAATTTAGAACGATCCTAAGATCGGAATGTCGTGTAGGCCCTGCAGAGGTAGGGGTGTTGTGTAAGAGTGGTATCAGAGCCTAGCCTTTAGTTTTTTCTTTTTGTTTTCTATGCGGAACAGATCGAAACAATGCCGCCAAGGAGGAGAGAGATACCAATGCTCGATACAACTGTGTAAAGGGAAATGAGAGAACTACATGCTCGATTGGATGCTATGGAAACAACACAGAGATAGATAGTTGATGTTGGAGATGTCAGTGAAGACGAAAGAAAAAATGAGGCTAGAGCTGAGGAATAAGTCGCAGCCGAAGATGTCGCAGAAGAGCATCTATTCAGATTTGTTGCAAGAATTGGAGTCAAAGGAAAAATGGACATTCTGATGTATGAAGGCAACTTAGATGTTGAAGAGCTACTAGATTGGCTTAGAGCTCTAGACAAATACTTTGACTATGAGGATTTCGAGGAAGATAAGAAGGTCAAACATGTCATCGCTAGACTTAAAGGGAATGCAACACTGTGGTGGGATGAACTATAGGTTAACATGTGCTGCAAAGGAAAAATAATAATCAAAATCTAGGATAGGATGGTTGCAAAAATGAAAGCCAAATTTATACCCAGGAATTACCAAATTAATATGTTTCGAAGGATGCATAATTTGAGACAGAAGATGATGACAATGAAAGAATACAATGAAGAGTTCTATAGGATGAACATTAGAGCAGTTCATCGAGAAAGTGATGATGAAAAGGTTGTCAGGTACATGAATGGTCTAAGATATGACATTAAGGATGAGATGAGCATGATGACGATAAGGAACATAGAAGATGCTTATCAAATGGCTTTGAAGGTTGAAGAAAAATTGGCTCGAAATCAAGGTCAAAGAGGCAGAGGTCGAAGTTAGAGAAGAGGCAAAGCAATTGTCTAGGATAGGACTCAGAAACCAAAGGAGGAAGAAAATAAACCTCATACTCACCTTGAATGAGGAAGTTCACAGAGGAGACAGTATGCTGACAAAAACACTTTTCCGCGAGCAAGAGGAAGAGGAAAAGGCAGAGGAGGTGAGATAGAATGTTTTGGTTGTGTAAACATTGGACACAAGTCTTTTGAATGTCCTAATAAACAGAGAGATGGAGGGGAATCTCACATTTCAAAAGCGTAAAGGAGAAATGTTGAAGAAGAATATGAAAAAGGTGGAAGATCACTCATGATGAGGAAAATTCTCTTCAAACCACAGAAGGAGGTAGAGAATCCAGTCCAAAGAAAGATTTTGTTCAGAACGACTTGCAAGACCAAGGATAGGGTATGCAAGGTAATAGTGGATACTGGAAGCACAAAAAATCTAGTATCCACAGAAATGGTGGAAAAGCTAGAATTGGAGACTATTGCACACCCGAGCCCATACAAAGTCTCGTGGTTACAAAAGGGACATCATATAACTGTCACTAAACAATGTTTAGTTGAATTCAAGATAGGAGGTTACAATGATGAAATTTTATGTGATGTTATTCCCATGGATGTTTGTCATCTTTTATTTGGGAGACCATGGAAATATGACAGAAATTTTGTTCATGATGGGAGAAAGAACACTTACACCTTGGAGAAGAATGGTAGAACACATATGTTTCTACCGATTAAGGATAAGGAGGTGAAAAAAGAAGTGAGTAATCATATACTTCTCATGAGTGGGAAGGAGCTTCTTAGGGAAGTCAAGAAAGAAGAAGAAATGCAGTTTGTTGTGGTGAGAAAGCCTAGAGTCATCTTGACGAGTACCAAGATAGATGATCTACCTGGAGAGATTTGAGAACTAATGGAGGAGTTTGTTGATATCGTAGTGGATGAATTACCTTGTTCGTTGCCACCTATCATAGGAATAAGCCATCACATTGATCTTATACCTGGTCCAAGTTTTCCAAACAAAACAACGTATATATTGACACCGTAGGAGAATGAAGAGGTTAAGAGACAAGTCCANTATGACATAAATGTTGTTCATGATGGGAGAAAGAACACTTACACCTTGGAGAAGAATGGTAGAACACATATGTTTCTACCGATTAAGGATAAGGAGGTGAAAAAAGAAGTGAGTAATCATATACTTCTCATGAGTGGGAAGGAGCTTCTTAGGGAAGTCAAGAAAGAAGAAGAAATGCACTTTGTTGTGGTGAGAAAGCCTAGAGTCATCTTGACGAGTACCAAGATAGATGATCTACCTGGAGAGATTTGAGAACTACTGGAGGATTTTGTTGATATCGTAGTGGATGAATTACCTTGTTCGTTGCCACCTATCATAGGAATAAGCCATCACATTGATCTTATACCTGGTTCAAGTTTTCCAAACAAAACATCGTATATATTGACACCGTAGGAGAATGAAGAGGTTAAGAGACAAGTCTAAGACTTGATGGACAAAGGATTGGTTAGAGAAAGTTTGAGTCCATGCTCTGTACCTATAGTTTTAAGCCCAAAGAAGGATGGTGGATGGAGAATGTGTACAGACTCGAGATCTATAAACAAGATCACCATCAGGTACAGATTTCCTTTACCAAGGATGGATGACTTGATGGATTGCTTGAGTGGAGCAAAGTTTATTTTCAAAAATTGATTTGAAAAGTGGATATCATCATATTAGAATGAGAGAAGGTGATGAATGGAAGAAAACATTCAAAACGAATGAAGGGATGTATGAATGTCTTGTCATGTTGTTTGGTTTGACGAATGCACCAAGTGATTTTATGAGATTGATGAACGAAATCTTGAAGGATTTCATTGGGAAATTTGTGATAATGTATCTTCATGATATACTAATCTTCAGTAAGACTGAGGAAGAGCATCTGAAACATTTAGCTGGAATGATGAGAAGGTTACAGCAAGAGAAATTACTGATAAATTTGAAGAAGTCATCTATCATAAAGAAAGAGCTCATTTATTTGGGGTTCATAATATCTTCAAACGAGTTGAAGATGGATCCTGAGAAGGTAAAAGCAATAAGAGATTGGCCATCACCAAAGGGTATCTTTGAAGTTCGAAGCTTCCATGGATTGGATAGTTTTTACAGGAAATTCATCATAAATTTCAGTGCGATATGTGCACTGATGATGGACATAGTCAATAAAAGACATAAATATTTTCATTGGATGGACGAAATAGAGAAAAGTTTCAAGTTGTTGAAGGAGAAGATAACTGGACAACTAATTCTTGTTTTGCTAGATTTCAACAAGACATTTCAAGTTAGGTGTGATGCAAGTGGATTTGTGATTAGAGCAGTCTTAAGCCAATACAACAAGACGATTCCATACTTCAGTGAAAAACACAATGATGCAAAGATGAAATATTCCACGTATGACAAGGAGTTTTATGCAGTCATACATGCGTTGACAAAATGGAGACATTACTTGGTTCCGAAAGAGTTTGTCTTATATAGTGATAACCATGCTTTACAATTCATAACTCGATAGGAGAAATTGAAACAAAAGCATGAAAAATGGGTTGAATACATGCATGATTTTACTTTTGTCATAAAACATATTTATGGAACTGCTAACAAAGTTGTTGATGCTTTGAGAAACACATGCTTGATTCTGCAAGAATTCAGAGTAACAACCTTAGGTTTTGATAACCTCAAGGATATGTACAGAGATGATACAGATTTTAAAGAAGCCTATGAAGCATGTGAGAATCCTTTTCTCAGAGATAGGAGCCAATGGACTGAATATATGATTCAGGATGGACTACTGTTCAGGGGTAATTAGTTGTGTATTCCGAAGAGTTCTATGCGAGAGAACCTCTTGAAGGAAAAGCACAGTGAGGGATTGGCTGGACATTTTGGCCACGAAAAAACATTCACGCAACTGAATAACTCATATTATAGGCCAAGGATGAGGACATATGTCAAGAAATTCATGAACAAATGCAGAATTTGCCAGCATACGAAGGGAAAAACATAGACTACAGGGTTGTATCAGACATTTCTGATACCAGAAAGGCCATGGGATGCGATAAGTATGTATTTTGTATTAGGAATGTCGAGGACACGGAGGGGTTGTGATTCCATCTTCGTGGTAGTCGATATATTTTATAAAATGGCACATTTCATTCCATGTCAGAAAACTAGTGATGCAACACATGTTGCCAATCTCTTTTTCAAAGAAGTTGTTAGATTTCATGACTTACCCAAGAGTATTGTATTAGACAGGGATACCAAATTTGTAGGTCATTTATGGAGGACCTTATGGAAGAAGTTGGGGACTAAATTATCTTTTATCTCAAAATATAACCCTTATACAGATGGAAATAATGAGGTAGTGAATAGAATCTTGGCAGATTTGTTGAGGAGTTTGGTAGCTGAACATCACAGTCAATGGGATCAGATTCTGCCACAAGCGAAATTTGCATACAATGATTCAACAAATAGGAGTACAGGACAGAGCCCATTTCAGATAGTATATGGGATGCCGCCAAGAGGAGTTTCTGAGTTGAAGTACTTAGGACTGAATGAATTCTAGAGTGCTAGCGCAGAAGATTTTGCAGCGGGAATGCAGGAATTCCATGGTAAAGTCAAAGAGCGGTTGCAGAATTCTAGCCAGGAATACAAATGCTGAGCAGATCAACACAAAAGAGAGCTTCTATTTTAATTAGGTGATTTGGTTCTGGGACATCTTAGAAAAGAAAGGTTCCCAAGGGTAACATATAATAAGCTAAAAATGAAGAAAATTGGGTCGTGCAAAATTTTGAGGAAATTCGAAGCCAATGCTTATGAAATTGAATTACCAGATGGCATAGGAATATCATCCATTTTCAACATAGAAGATCTGTATCCTTACAGAGAAGATGAAGCAGAAGGATCAGAGGATCATAAGGAAGTCCAATGGGTTAAACAAATTCCTGTAGCAGAAAATCCATAGATGGAAAGGATCATTGATCAGAGTGTCAGCAAGATGACCTGGAGGACAACATATTTTGAATACTTAGTGGAGTGGAAAGGACACTCAATTGAAGATGCTAGTTGGGAAAGAGAAGAAGATATCCAAAGAAATGGACAGACGGTGCAGGAGCTCATGAACAGGAGTTTATGGATTTTTCATGCCAAGGGAGTATAATGCTGGAGAATCTTAAGAAGCCAGCAAAGCAAGCTCGAAGGCAAAGACAGCTGGAAACGCACCAGCGCACATTTTGAAAATGTTTTAAATTTTGTTGAGGAGACATTAATGTAATAGCTGGAAGACATATTTACATTTATGTTTTGGAGGTTGTAAACAAATCTTGAGTATTTCTCTCATCTGTCGGATATGGAGGTATTTATTGTAATTTATGAAAAGTTCTTGTAGTTTTTATTTCAGATTAGATAGCTTGTAGTGTAGGGGGAAACAGAATAATAGACACCCTCACTTGTATCATTAAAGGATTATTATTCAGAAATAGAGAATTATGTAAGAAGTTGAGTTGTAGCAGAGATTTGTAGAGAAGAAATCTTGTACAGAAACACTTGAGCTAATATATGAAGCTTTGACTCAATTTTCATGGTGTTATTCTGCTTGTTGTTTACATATGTTGAATGGTATGTTTACAGTTGTTTTGTTTCGTTGATTATGCATTTATTTCAATGTTGTGTTATCTGTATGGTTTCATGTTAAATGTATGAATTATGTGAGAGAGGAAGGATGAGTTTCAATTGTTTCTCTTCCTGAGAATTCCTGCAAGGAGTGCAACGAACGTCCGCAAGGTGTGCGTCAGGAAAGGTCTAAGTTTTATCTCAGAAAGATCAGGAGAGATACCATTGTTCTCATATTAAAATTGAAGTGCAAGGTCAGCTCAGAGCCATCCAAGGTATGTGCAGGCTGGGTGAGGTCTTGGATTTTACCAATCTAAGAGGAAGATTGAAAGCTTGTTGTTGCAAAGAGTGCACAGAGTCGAAGATCCAAATAACCAGAGGTTATTTGAAATTGTCGCAAGGAGTGCATGCATGGAACCTTTTGGAAGCCTTGAGTTTGCAAGAGAAATCTATAAAGGGATAGAACATTTGAAGTGTTCAAAGGGATACGAAGGTCGAAATCATCTCGCAGAAGTCAAGTTCAAGAGGGAGGATGCCAAGTCATTTGGCCAGAGGTCCTTGAGAAGTTAAATCGGATGGTGGACTCACTTCAAGAAGAAGTGTTGATTTACCATGGTTCGTTGGAACTCATAGACCATCGAGAAGATTAAGGCTGAGTGTTTTTAGTATTCAGAAGCTCAGGAGGAATAGTGGTCGATGGATTGAGATCAACAAGAGGCGTTGATTTCGTCCTTGAATTCCGTCATTTCGGAGTTTGGGCATTAGAGAAGATTCTAACATGGAGTCGAGAGTCGTGAATTCTTGGTTCGCGAAGTCTCGATCCAATTTGAGCCGCCAGATCAGGGGAGATTTGAGCTGTTGATTTACGACAAGGGTATATTGCAATTTCAAGAAGCGGTGAAAGGAATTGTTATGTAGCAGCTCGCTGATACGTGAAGTTATGGGTGCCGAAGAGACTGGGCCCTAGGTTTTAATCAGAGGTCATGTCAGAGAAAATTCAAGGGGGGATTCAAGATCCGTTATCCCTTTTCAGTTTTCAGAGATTGAAGAGTCAAGAGGACTTACATCAGGATTCGTGAGGTCGTGAAGTCTGAAATACCCTTTCGAAAAAGGTCGTGGTCATATTTGTTGGTCACGTGGGTGAGATCTAGTGCCTTGTGTATGTTCGCATAGGCATAAATCATAAGGACCTATGGATACACACACTTGTGTGTGTATTTTAGTCGAATTTATTGTAGGGAAATCAAAGAGTCAATCTAACTCAGGTGGAAATTTAGAATGATCCTAAGAACGAGAGGTCGCGCAAGCCCTGTTGAGGTAGGGGCGCTACGTAAGAGTGGTATCAGAGCCTAGCCTTTAGTTTTTTCTTTTTGTTTTCTATAGGGAACAGATTGAAACAATGCCGCCAAGGAGGAGAGAGAGACCAATGCTCGATGCAGCTATGGAAAGGAAAATAAGAGAACTACGTGGTCTATTGGATGTTATGGAAACATCACAGAGACAGGCAGTTGATGTTGGAGATGTTAGTGAAGCTGAAAGAGAGAATGAGACTGGAGTTGAGGAAGAAGTTGCAACCGAAGATGCCACAGAAGAGTGTATATTCAGATTTGTTGCGAGAATCAGAGCCAAAGAAAAAATGTTCATTCCGATGTATGAAGGAAACTTAGACTTTGAAGAGCTACTAGATTGGTTTAGAGCTCTAGGCAAATACTTCAACTATGAGGATGTCGATGAATATAAGAAGGTCAAACATGTCATCATGAGACTTAAAGGGCATGAAAAACTGTGGTGGGATGAACTACAGGCTGATAGGTGTTGCAAAGGCAAACAAAGAATCAAAAGATGGGATAGGATGGTTGCAAAAAAAGAAAGCCAAATTTATACCCAGGGATTACCAAATTAATTTGTTTCGAAGGATGCAGAATTTGAGACAGAAGATGATGACAGTGAAAGAATACACTGAAGAGTTCTACAGGATGAACATCAAAGCATGTCATTGAGAAAGTGATGATGAAAAGTTTTCCAGGTACATGAATGGTCTGAGATATGACATCCAAGATGAGATGAGCATGATGACGATAAGGAATGTAGAAGATGTTTATCAAATGGATTTTAAGGCTAAAGAAAAATTAGCCCAAAAGCAAGGTCAAAGAGGTAGAGGTCGAAGTCAGGGAAGGGGCAAAGAAATTGTCTAGGACAAAACTCATAAATCGAAGGAAGAAAAGAAACCTCATACTCACCCTGAATAAGGAGGAATTTCACAAGGGAGACAGTATGCTGACAGAAACACTTTTGCGCGAGCAGGAGGAAGAGGAAAAGGCAAAGGAGGTGAGATAAAATGTTTTGGTTGTGGAAAAATCAGACACAAGTCTTTCAAATGTCCTAATAAGAAGAGATGTGGAGGTGAATCTCACATTTTAGAAGTGCAAAGGTGAAATGTTGAAGAAGAAGATGCAGAAGGCCGAAGATCACTCGTGATGTGGAAAATTCTCTTGCAACCAGAGAAGGAGGTAGAGAATCCAGTCCAAAGAAAGAGTTTGTTCAGAACTTCTTGCAAGACCAAGGATAGGGTATTGTTACACATTATTTTTGTCATCCCTATGACTGTTAATGATGTAAACCTATTTGTTGCCTTCAAAGGGGTCAGTGACCTGAGTCCCTGAAAAAAGAAGAGAGAAGAAAGTTTCCTAAGAAAAGAAGTTGCATTTTCCTTTGGAGAAACCCTATAAAAAGGAAGTTCACAGGATGTTATATAGGCAGGGTGAGAGAATGCCTGATTCTCACAGGCTGCATCATAGCTATATTGTGAGAGGTTCGCAGGTTGCACTATAAGTAGGGTGCGAGAATGCTTACATGTGGGAAAAACGAGCGTTTTCTCAAATCTTCTAGTAGGAGAAACTTCCATGGTGAGGTGGCATCCAAATGGTTTGGATCTTACTCGCTTTCATGATTTAGTGGGATCATCCTAACCTGCTCACCTTATCCTCTTCAACTTATAAAAGGAGAGGAGCTCTCATGGAGAAAGTTAGCTTTGGAGATTTTTGGACTAGCAAAGTTGGATTTGGCTTGGAATTATTAGCTTGGTTGGAGTGTCTTTGAGTTTTGCCTTTGTCAAAATAGACTGTGAGTATTATTAGATCTATGCTCTCAGAATTCTCGTAGTGGAAGTGTGTGGAGAACGAAGGATAGTTGGAAGGGACCTTACGACATCAAGGCCATGGTTGTAATCTCTCTTTCACATTTAATATGATACAGTAATATGATTCTTTCCTATAAGGCTTGTTGTTTTTTATAGTATGATTCCTTGATCACATACATAGATTTATATCGAGTTTATGCTATTACTATCACTTTGGTTGGTTTCATTCTTTTGCAGGTTCATCATTGTATGAGCATTGGAATGAATCTAGGATGGCGATAGTGAGAGGAAGCAGTGTTTAAACAGTATGTCACCTATCCCTCTCTAGTTAGTAAATTCAATATCTAAAACTTAAGGAAAGCGTCATGTTCTGGTGTGTTTTTTTGTAGATTTAGGTGGATCTAGGGAGATCAATTAGTGTCTGCACCTACCGATTTATCCGTTAACAAAATTGGTGACAATACTGGGGATCAGATTGTTTCCTAGTTAGTCTAGCTTCCCTTGCTTTGATTGCTTGTTTTTTGGTCTCTGTGTTTGTGGGAGATCCATCTAGACTCTCTGGATCTGAAAGTTCACTCCAAATTTTTTTCTTTTTCCAAATTTTTCTTGATTACAAAACTTCTCGCACTATACCTCTCTGTGGCTGGCGAGAATCACTGAAGTTCACACCCTACTATGTAATCCAGGGTGAGATGTTCACACCCTGCCTGTGTCCAGCCTACGAACTCCACTAATTTTCACATTGCACCCTATAGCTAGGCTGCAAGCCCATTTGAAATTTTTGTTTTGAATTAGGCTTTCCTATTTTTTTATGCCCATTTTTTCTTTGATCAGCTGGATTGAACTTTTAGAACCTATATTGATTTATTTACAGTCTGCTTGACATTCTTTGAGTTTCTTTTAGCCATCTTTGCTTTCTTTGGTTTTGAAGGATTAGTCTCTTTCTTTGAGTGTCTTTCAATTAAAGAGCGTGTTTTTTCTTTAGAATTGTTTAGGGAAAGATTAGATTTCTCCTAAATAAGTTCACTTTAAAAGAAAATTTTTAGTTTGGGTTTCTTTGTTTTAACAAAGTTCTTTATTACTTTTAGTGAAAATTTTGAAACAAAAAGATTTAATTTCTTTCTTTATATTAGATTGGGGGCATCCTTGCATTTGAAGTAGCGAAATTGCATGATTCTTGGCATTTTTTGGTCTTAAATTCTGAAAAATTTCCCCCCTCATGGACCATGAATCGTGCAATGGTGTACAATACGTTTTTCTCATTTCTTGAGGATACTGATATTGATGAGTTTTAAAATTTTGGGACATTGTGCATATGGGAATGATAAATGTTTTCTCCTTCTCGTAGCATAGATTTCATCGAAATGAAAATATTGCATCTTCATCTTTTTGCATAACTTTTGAGTCGGTCAAAACACCATATTGTTCACGGAATTTTCATATTGAGTAACAACAATCATAAAATAAAGAACTTATAAAAATTGATTAGACATTTTTATCTTTTTCGATAGAAAACCTACATTAGATTAGTCGTAGGGATTTGGAATAGGTGTGGAAGATAACTTTCCAAAGTTGCAAACAAACATAGAATATTGAGTTAGGGAGCATTTAAATCCACTTATTACAATTTGTCCTGGGAATCCCTTCTACCACAAGGTTCAATCACGAGGTCACATTGAGACTGGCAGAGTTACTAACCCTGCTTTGTTGGTCTTGGTGTAGAGATTGAGCATATTATGGTGGTCACTTGAGAGGTATACCCACAATGATGATTGGAATCCTTTCAATTTGATTTCGGACTAGATGCCCTTCCCTTGCACGTGGATTGGATTGTCGACTATTTCCCCAGGCATCACTGTAGTGATTGGTAACCTTAGTGGCATATCTCTCTAGGTTCTTTACATGAGGTGACTGTGGAGGGGCAAGTCTTCATGGTACTTGGAATCAACATTAGCCAAACTCACTCAGGCTCCTTGGAGGGTATACCCACGATTATGTGTGGGAGATTTCACCAAGGTGTAAGTTTGCTAAGCAGATAGTCAACGTAACTTTTCCACCCGCTCTATCTCATCCCCTTCTTACATTGTTCTTGCGACGTTTGATTTCATCATCAACTAGTGTGTTCATTGTGAGAAGGTTTTGTTTGCTTGCTTGCTTACTAGATTTTTAGCGTGTGCTATTTGTTTTCCTTAGAGGACTCTAGATTGGATATTTATTTAATGGCATCCATTCCCAGAATAACCAATGAAGGAACCCCTGCTCCAGGGGAACCTTTTATTTTTCCTTCTGATGGAAACATTGGTCCTCCTCATATTGCTACTTTGAGCCTTCCAGGTCTCACAATTGGATTACCGGTATGGTTGTTTTCCACTCAGGTAATCCTGAATGCAGTTAGTGCTTCAGTCACAAGCACTTCCCCTCACGAGCATCAACCTCATGTTGATCCTTCACCTTCTTCACCAATAAGGTATTCTTCGCCTTCTTCGCTTGCAAGGTCTTCTTTCATTTCAGCTTCTTCGCCAAGTGAAATAACTCAAGCTGGTAACTTGGTGGATAAGAAGAAGAAGAAATGAAAGAATAAGAAGAAGAAAAATAAGCAAGGATCCAAACTTCCAACCACTATCAAACATGTTGGAAAACAACCAGTTACTTTTAATCATGTTGTGAGTGTTGATGATGTCAAGATCACCCGAAAAACCCATAATCCCAAGTACCCTTGTAGGCTTTTTAAGGGTAGCCATCTTCTTAAGGATTTCCCTGGTCTACCTGAGGTTATAGAAGTATGGTCTATGCACCCTTGCCAACCCATATTATCAGCCTTTGAACAACATGTTGATGATCTCCCTTCAACTAATCATGACACAGTTGGGAAGAAGAAAAGTAGAGCCAAGTTCCCTTGTATGTTATGCAAAGGGCATCATCTAACTTATCTTTTCCCTCATATGGAAGAAGCCTCGAAATTCCTGGAAGACATGATTGTTTCACAGCCTCAACTTCCAGATTCTTATCGCAAGCTTTCTCTCAACCCACCTGTAGTTGATGGAATGATCAATCTGGTTCCCCCGTCGGTCAATCTAGTTGATCAAGTGGTTAATCTGGTCATGTCCTTAGTTGAACAAGTTGACAAAGTGGTTGATATGATACCATCCTCGGTCAATCCCACTCTCCCCTCAGAGATGGAAACTAAAGCGGTCGATCCGATCCCATCCTCAGTCAATCTCACTCTCATGTTAGAGAGTGTCACCCAAGTGGTCGATCTATTTCCACCTGTCGACCCCATTCTCCCCTTGGAGAATGCAACCCAAGTGGTCGATCCGATCTCGTCATCGGTTGATCCTACTCTCCCGCTAGAGAGTAAACCTGATACGGCCCAAGTTTACCTCATTGATACAGAATCTACCATGCCAGGGTCTATTCCTCCTTCTCCCGTGGAACCCCCTCCAAGTTATGAGGCCATCCACTTTGATTGGGGTGTGCTAATTGGACCTCGTCTTCCCTCTCACATTCCTTTATAGATTATATTGCAAGTTTGTGGTCAGGACGTTCCTCAAACGTTGATAGATGAAGGTTCATCTATTAGTATTTTGTCCTCTATTGGTTTGTAATCTTTGGGTTATCTTCCGCTTGCATCGGTTACACAAAATCTGTTAGCTTTTAATAGAAGAACTAGTCAACCTTTACGGATCCTTCCTCAGTTTCTTGTAACTTTGGGAGGGAAAACTATCTTTATTGATGTAATGGTTGTCCAAGACCCCTTGGATTTTGCTTTACTCCTTGGGTGAGATTATGTCTATGCCATGAAATCTATTGTGTCTACCCTTTTTCATGTGATATATTTCCCCCACGATGGATGGTTTGTGACTGTTGAACAACTTTCATTCATTGGCCCCGACTGGATTGCCTCCCTAAATGGTTCTTATATGCAGACGATATCACCCCCACCATAGGTCAATTATGTGGCATTGTTTCCCATGGCTTCAACTTTTGATGACTTAGATCTAGTAGTTGACATGGTGATCTCTTCGATAGGGTTGTTAGAGCCCAATCTCTTTACTCCTATCGCAACCCTCAACATGGTGTCCTTCCAGAGTGTGTTTCTGCCTTCCAGTGAAGACCTCTTGGAAGCCATGACCGAGTTTTGTCCCTTGAAAGGGTGTCATTCCGGAGCATTGTCCTCTTGGAATCCATGATCAAGGAGAGAAACCACTTCTGAGGATAGTTTTTGCATCATTGTGGCAACCTCATTAAAAAATGAAACAGAGGTATATGAACATGATTTTCTGATTTCAAGCTCGTTAAAAAATGAAACCAGACTTGGGCATAGTTTTCTAATTTCAAGCTTGTTAAAAAATGAAACCACTTATGAGGATAGTTTCTGCGTCTCTATGTCAACCTCATTAAAAAATCAAATCGAGGTCATGAGCATAGTGCTTGTTTCTGTGTCAAGCTCATTTAAAAATGAAATAGAGGTCTAGGGATTATACCTAGAGCCTCGAGCATAGTTTTGATCCTGTGTCAAGCTCATTAAAAAATGAAACAACTTCCACCTCTTTGTTGAGTCAAGTCCTTCATCTAGTATTTGAATATTCATTTCCTCTGCCTTTGTCATTGGATGAAACGAAGCTTGGGGGGCAATGCTTTCAGCCTCTAGACTTCATGTTGAAGTTGAGCTGCTAACTTCTTAAGCTGGGGGCTAAGTGCCAAGCATGTGAATTCATGGATAATGCATTGGGAAGTTCAAGCATAGTTTTTACTTTGGTTCAAGCTTGTGGAAAAATGAAATCACCTACCACAAGCATAGTTTCCTCTAGTTCAAGCTTGTGTAAAAATGAAACCAGGTCCAGGCATAGTTTTGTTTAGCTTTTAAGCTTGTGTGAAAAATAAAATCTATCCCAAGCATAGTTTTGTTTTGTTTTGAAGCTTGTGTAAAAATAAAAACAATCCTGAGCTTAGTCTTTGTTCTTTCTCATGCTCATAAACACATGAGAATAAGTTACCGAGCTTAGTCTTTATTCTTTCTTATGCTCGTAAATAAATGAGAATGTAACCAGGTATACTTTTATCACTTTTTTGGACTTGTAAAGGTTATACTAGAGTCCCCTTTAAGCTCTTTTCAGACTCTCTAAACATGAAAAGATTGTCGAGCAACCTTGTTCTGTTCACGCTTGTAAAAGTAGTTGAATAAAACATTTGATGGGTGATAGTTTATCGCTTTCTTGGTCCTGTTGAACTATTTTACAAAAAAGGAACTGAGAGAGTTCTCTTTAAGTATTTTTCAGACTCTATAAACATGAAAAAACCCTCAGTTTTCTTTCTTTGGACTCATTAAATAAACATCGAAAGGCCCAAATGGGACCGAACCAATCCTTCCTAGGGTTCATTAAATATACTCTGAGGGACTCATCCCAAGGATGAGCTTACACAACAAGCATATGTTATCCTCCTAAAGCTTCTGTAAAAATAAAGAGGTACTCGCCAAAATGGTTGGGGGGAAATTGGGAAAGAAATGTGTCTAAACGTGTATTCCATGGAAGAGTTTCTTTTGAACATGACACCCTTTCACTTGCTTTGTGTCTAGGTTGGAAAATCCACTCATCTCTTGGTCATACTCCTTATAAGATTACAAATTGGTCTATGATCCCTATTGTTGAGTCAGTGTTTCCAAGACGATTGTCGTGTCGTCAATATGTTCAAAAAATAAGTTCAACCAAGAAATTCTTCTATTGTGTCGGCCATTTCTGCGGTCCTTAAAGCCTTCTATTGCACCGGCCATCCCTGAGTCAGTCCTGAATCAGTTGTTACTTTGATCTACATCAAATCTTGTTACTTGTTTCATGTCATTGATGGGGGATACATTAAGGCCTTCGTGTGATGAGTCTTTTCCTGTTGAATTAAACTCATTATCCATGAATTAGACTTAGAAACTAATTGGTACCTTGGAACTTTCATGCCTCACTTTCGACAGTGGGTTTTCATTATTGACCCCTGATCGGGAGATTCTGCCGAGTGTTTGACTTCAGCTCATTTATTTACATTCGTTGGATTGTACTAGTGTACCTTGGGATTCATTGACATTAATGGTGATTTCCCTTGCACTTGTTAAGGGTATACACTAATGACCACTAATCAAGTGATTTCTACCATGTTCAACTCCAGTACATGTATTCACATGGTTAGATTCGTACTATAGAGTGGTGGATATGAAGACCCTGGATCTTTTCTGTCAAATTCAGGTTGCGTTGGAGTATATTCATATTGTATTGGTGCATAGATCCACATTGTATGTTGGTGGCTATATTCAAATTTGAAACTTTAACACATAGATCCACAGTGTATTTTTGGTGGCTATGTTCAAATTTGAGTCATATCAGCATGGATCCACAGTGTATGTTTGGTGGCCATGACCTTGTCTTATTTGACATGAATCTTTGCATGTCGGCATTTATGCTCTGAGTCATTTGTATTCTGAGTATGGGAATGTCTACCTCAGTGATGATATATTATTGTACTATATTTCCTTGTTTGTTGGCAGGTTTCTGACCGACTGTTCCTTGTTCCCTACACACACTCGACAAAGTATTTCAGATATCACTTTATTCTAACTTCATACTTTGGGGGGCTCTCTGTTACACATTATTTTTTTCATCCCTATGACCATTAATGATGTAAACCTATCTGTTTCCTTCAGAGGGGTCAGTGACTTGAGTCTCTGAAGAAAGAAGAGAGAAGAACTTTTCCTGAGAAAAGAAGTTTCATTTTCCTTTGGAAAAACCCTATAAAAAGTAATTTCACAGGATGCTATATAGGTAGGGTGTGAGAATGCCTAATTCTCACAGGCTGCACCATAGATAGGTTGCGATAGGTTCGTAAGTTTCACTATAAGCAGGGTGTGAGAATGCTTACACGTGGTAAAAACAATTGTTTTCTCGAATCTTCTAGAAGAAGAAGCTTCCATGGTAAGGTGGAATCCAAATGGTTTGGATCTTACTCACTTTCATGATTTAGTGGGATCATCCTAACCTCCTCACCTTATCCTCTTCAACTTATAAAAGGAGAGAACCTCTCATGGAGAAAGTTAGCTTTGGAGATATTTGGACTAGCAAAGTTGGATTTGGCTTGGAATTATTAGCTTGGTTGGAGTGTCTTTGAGTTTTTCCTTTGTCAATATAGATTGTGAGTATTATTAGATCTATGCTCTCAGAATTCTCGGAGTGGAAGTGTGTAGGGAACGAAGGATAGTTGGAAGGGACCTTACAACATCAAGGCCATGGTTGTAATCTCTCTTTCACATTTAATATGATACAGTAATACGATTCTTTCCTATAAAGCTTGTTGTGTTTTATTGTATGATTCCTTGATCACATACATAGGTTTATATTGAGTTTATGCTATTACTATAACTTTGGTTGGTTGCGTTCTTTTGTAGGTTCATCATTTTATGAGCGTTGGAATGAAGCTAGGATGGCGATAGTGAGAGGAAGCGACATTTAAACGGTATGTCACCTATCCCTCTCTAGTTAGTAAATTCAATATCTAAAACTTAAGGAAAGTGTCATGTTCTAGTGTGTTTTGTTCTAGATTTAGGTGGATCTAGGGAGATCAGTTAGTGTCCGCACCTACCGATTTATCCATTAACAGGTATGCAAGGTAATAGTGGATAGTGGAAGCACAGACAATCTAGTATCCACAGAAATGGTGCAAAAACTGGAATTGGAGACTGTTGCACACCCGAGCCCATACAAAGTCTCATGGTTACAAAAGGGATATCAGGTAACTGTCACTAAACAATGTTTAGTTGAATTCAAGATAGGAGGTTACAATGATGAAATTTTATGTGATGTCATTCCCATGGATGTCTGTCATCTTTTATTGGGGAGATTGTGGCAATATGATAGAAATGTTGTTCATGATGGGAGAAAGAACACTTACACCTTGGAGAAGAATGGTAGAACACATATGTTGTTGTTGATTAAGGATAAGGAGGTAAAAAAAAAAGCAATTAATACTATACTTCTCATGAGTGGGAAGGAGCTTCTTATGGAAGTCAAAAAAGAAGAAGAAATGCAGTTTGTTGTGGTGAGAAATTCTAGAGTCATATTGACCAGTACCAAGATAGATGATCTACCTAGAGAGATTCGGGAACTGATGGAGGAGTTTTTTGATATCGTAGTTGGGGTAAAATCATGAAGCTGGGTAACACTTTCTTGACAATTGGGTCTCCAAAATTTTTAGCGGCAATGTTTCGATCGAAACAATGTTGTTAGAAATTTTTTCGGTCGAAACCTTTTTCGGCCGAAAATTTGCACATCAAATTTAATGGCACCCTTGAAATTCGTGTACAATGTTTTTTCGATGAATTATTTTCCCATGGTAAGCATATTTTGACCGAAAGACTTTTTGGCCGAAACATTTATTTTTAACGGATTCCGTTAAAAACTAAGTTTCGGCCGAAAGAATATTTCGATCAAAAACCTGAAAATGGGTCTTTTTACAGGAAACTGCAAATTCTCTCCATCTTACTTCATCTTTGGAGGTACAGAACACCTACAAATACTGAGAATTTAGTTTCAAAATTGATACCAACATTTTTAAAATTGAATTTACTTTCATTGGGTATAACTTGTTTTCATTTTCATTGTTTTTGTCTAATTGTATTTAATTTTATAAAAAAATCACTGCATAATATTTTTAGATGAGATTATGATTCAGTGAAATGAAAAATCCATATCTCTAAAAATACACCGTGGAAAATTATGGAAAATTTATATTCATAATCCTTAAACTGTTATTTTCAAAAGGGTATTTTTAGATTTTACTTTTAAGTAAAAATTAAGATAGATACAAGGTGTAGAAAAACATGTATTTAAAATCTACAACGTTTTCAGCTTGGTCAACTTCAAATAATTCTAGAAATTATAATATTCATCTGTTAGATTCAAATTATAGTCATAATAAAATAGAGTCTCTGTAGATTGTTGTAGTATATTTCATCTCTTAAAAACATAAGTTTAATGACAGATACATTGTTGTGGAAAAAAATAACTCATTATCATTCCTTTCATGTTTAAGTAATATACTGTTAAACAATTGTCAAATTGACATATCAAATCTTGATAAAAAAAAATTGAAAAATAGTCATTGGAAAGATAACAAAATTCTTCACATGTTTTTTTTTTTACGGTAAAATGAAATTCTAAATAAAAAAATACTTTTGTATGCCAGAAGTTGAAGAACTTGTGAAAACACAGTTTTTTGTGCCATAAAACAAGCAAAAGTGTTACCCATCTTCATGATTTTACCCATAAATGCACAAAAGTAAGTTGATGGGATTAAAAGGTATATCTAATGTAAATATAATGTGGGAGTGTGAAAACAATTCTTATATCAACATTGAAAGTAAAAGAAGAAACAAAAGTAGTATAGTGTAACTAAGTCTCTAGCAAAGTTAAGCTAAGTTAATCACTAAGTCTAACAAAAAATACAATAGTAGCATAAGTGCAATTTTTCCCTCCTCGTCGGTGGGCCACCTACCCCCCACACATCTCGCCATCTATCCCTATTCGTCCCTCCCTGTTCATAAAGCCTCAAAGCAAGCCAACCGGACATCCCAGCTATTATAGATAAACATAATGAAATGGAAATATTCCTAAACAAAAACATCACATATATTCCCCTTAGAATAATGATGCCTTGGACCCCCAAAAAAGAGGTGTTGCTAAATAGAAACCTCAATTGCGAGGGTTTTTCGTATTCAGCACCAACCAAACATTGTGCCTACGCCAAAACCTGAGGCAAAAGGGAAATCAATCATTTCGTTCGCCCTATCTCGTTCCATCCCGTCCCGCCTCGCCAAATATCATCAAACCAAAATCTAATGAATAACTATTAGGATGCTCTTAACAAGGCTTTAGGTTTTATATAGGATACTTATGACATATGAATTGATTGAATATATATCCTTGAGAAGTGCATGAAGTCATGAATTGTATCGTCAAGCTTCTCCCAAGGCCGCCTTTTATGAGCAATGGGGCACTTCTCCTGCGTGTAGAACATTTTTTGTGGTTGTCAAAAGATCATTGAAATGTCAAACACTACCACCCTAGATCCAATTTTAGTCCATATGACACACCATTATTCCCCAACTGATAGAGAATCCT
>JASDQU010507810.1:41374-56669 GCA_032191745.1 Picea mariana | reverse complement strand
GATGAAGGGAATCGTTTGTAATAATGACATGTTGATCGTTGGTATTCTTAACTCTTGTACCTTCACTTCACATCAATAGATCAAATCATCCTTGTTTAAGAGTTTCTAGCCTTTTAGAAGCCCATATTGACTTACAGAAGGGTGTTTTCATGAAGATATATTGAGTTCTTCTTTCAAGTATAATTATTGTTCATTGTTCTCTATCTTTCAAAGACAAATCTTGTTTCTTTCCATCATGTAAAGGAGACATATTAGACCTATTTTGTTGTGTACGAGTGATAGTAGTCTATGTATGATGAGGCATCTTTCTCTCTAAGATACATTTTAAAGTTATTTTAATGGTGGAAGAGTGTTGGTATATATTGCTCGTTCATTAGGAAAGGTCAAATATTCCTTTGTCACTATTTTCATTAGAAGAGGGTTCATCTCTTTGGGATTTTTTACATTATTCTCCTTAATGTTACATGTTTCATATCATTTCATTTTATCTTGATGGTTTCTATGATAAGGAAGTATTGTTAGTATCCAAAACATTTCACTTTGAGAGGGACTTTGGAGGGTCCAATTTATGGTCATTTTTGGTGGCAATGGTGGTATCCTCTCCTTGCTAGTGGTTGCATTGCCAATTTCTCCTAGCTATTATTTAGTTAGCTACATTTCATATTACATTGTTGCATTGAATCTTAGTTTCATTTCATTTAATCCCATGAAAAACCTAAATTACAATATTCGAACTCACAAACTGGGGGGCTTGCCTCAAGGAAGGAAGTTCTAATTAGTTGTTTTTTCCTAGTGAGCCTTTGAGGTTGGAAAGGGAAATTTTTTTGTGTTAACATTTTGGCACTAGGAGGGTTGACATTATTTCATTACATGCATTAAAAACTCATTGATCTACTCCTATTGCATGGGAGTAAAATACTACTTTGTGTCTTCTTGGACTAGGATCGTTACATGAACTTCCAAGAAAGACAATTGTTTTTTTACCAAAAATTAATAATGAATGGATTACCGCTACATTTGATCATATTATATGAAGGGATTACCAAGAAATAAAAAAACACATAAATGAAAATGCTTGCAGACTTCAAATATATATGTTTCCATTACATATTCCAAATACAAATGTTTCCAACCTTATTCCATATACAACCATTTCTTACTGAAACCTACACAACCGAAACTTATTTACGAACCATTTCTAAACATCTTAGACCATTTATGAACAAGATAACTTTGAAACATTAGCATAAGAAAGAATGGATTTCTTGATGGATATTATTGGGATGAAGGGAATCCTTTGTAATAATGACATGTGTTGATTATTTGGGTTGGTTGTCATTGATGTCAACCCTTGAAGAAAGTTCGATAGTGAATTCTGGTAGCACAAAGGCTTGGGTAATGGACCCAAGTTTGTTTGATGCATAATGGCATGAGTTTTAATATATTTGAAGGTAAGAATATTCTATATGGATACAACATGTCATGCGATTTCTGGTGGTATGTGGAACGTCACATAAATCCTCACGGTTAGAGACTTATGTCCATGTGAAGTTGGAGAAGCCTCATGAGTCATCTAGAAGCCCCAAAAGGTCAAAGTAGTCAAAGTGGTTGCAAATAAGAAATTATTTAAATAAGACTATTCTATATGGATAGTACATGTTATGCGATTTTCGGTGGTATTTGGAATGTCACATAACTCTTCATGGTTAGAGATTTATGGCCATGTGAAGTTGGAGAACCCTCATGAGTCATCTAGTAGCTCCAAAAGGTCAAAGTAGTCAAAGTGGTTGCAAAGAAAAAATTATTTAAATAATAAAGTGAAGTGATGAGTGTACTATANGAATAAATTATTTAAATAATAAATTTGATGGATAAATTACTAAGTGGACAAGTGTTTAGAAGTGGGTTAGCCCTAAAATAAGGAAAGTGGTTTAAGATGGTTAGAAGGTAACCCCTTGAGGAAGCTACATAAAAGTATAAATGAGAGGCAAGGGTCTCTCATTTTAATTACACTTGAGAATATTGAATATCTATAAGTGATTGAGGTAACCAAAGGATATCTAAGGCAAATTTCAGAGGGAAGGTGAAGTAAAGAAGGTCGAAATTCAAAAGTGGATAAATTATTTTAATGATACTTTCTAATGTATGTTATTTACAGGTCATGCCACCATTTTTTGCAATAATTTTTTTCTAGAATGATTCAGACTGCGCAATGTGGAGGAAAATAAGGAAAATATCCAAGTAGTTGTGATAAAAATTTCAGTTTGTGGGTCATTGTATTTTTGGATTTACACTCTGTGGAAAATAGGTTTTGTGGCTAGTCCTGAAACTAGTCTAAAACAGGTGTTTCAAGTAAAAACGTCCTAAATTCTTCAAAATAGATCCAAATTTAGTAAGACAAAATGTATTTGTTAGATTAAATTGTGTAGTATTTTTTGTGCCATTTTCCGATCCATAAAGAAAATATTCCTTGTGGGGAATTATCTACAAGTTCACTCTCTAGAATAAGACAAAATTCAACAAGGTGTGTTATTTTTGCTAGAACTCCGTTTTATGAGAGGTTCCAAGTATTGAAACCTAGAGGAATTGCATAAAAGACATTGAAGAACATTATGTACTATTTTCAGTTCTTTATTCATTACAGGTACATAGTTATGATTATTTCAAGTTAGGGTTGTTGACTAATCCAAAATTAGTCATGTGAGACTAAAGTAAAGTTTGATGAAAATGCTAGTCTCTTGTTGTTAAAGTTAAGGAAGGTTTGAAGATATGCCATCATATACGCTAGGTCTATTATAGAGTTACAAATCAGATTTGTATGATGAAATTTATGAGGGATTTTGGTTGAGGTTCAGGTTGGGTACATGGTTGAGACAAGTAGCTGATGAGTTGGCACATACATGAGGTGTATAGTTCATTATGTTGGTACATATTGATGAGTCATATTTTATGTGTATTTGAAGCATGATTGGTACATATTTGGTGCATGGTTGATGCACTTGTTGATGGTAAAGGTTGAGGTACAGGTTGGTGCATGGATGATGCACTTTTTAGGGTACATGTTGATTACATGTTGTTTATGGTATAGGTTGATTATAGGTTGTTTGGTGCAAGTTCATTGGTACTTGTTTACAATAGTATATATCACAGTGATAGTGTGACAGTGGTTCCATGATTATACTTATACGTTAGGGAGGTTGGACGGGGCAAGGACATATGGTTGTAGCCACCTTCCGATTGTAGTCGGAGAACATAAGGGGTTGCAGCCTCCTTCTGGTTGTAGCCATAGAATTGGGGAGTTGGAGCTTCCCTCAGGTTGTAGCCTGAGAAACTAGGGGGTTGGAGCCTCCTTCTAGTTGTAGCTGGGAAAAAAAGGAATTTGGTGCTTCCAATGAATGTAATTATTAAAGACATATAAGAACAAGAATTATGTGGTTTTCTCCCACTTTGGGTTTCCACATAAAAACATTGGTGTACTGTGTATGTGTATGATTTCTCATTTGTTCATTGTTTATTTACTCTGAAACTATTGGATGACAATGATACATTGATATAACACTTCCATTTTAAGGTTAAAAAGTATTAAATTTCTCTATTACTGATTCACCCCCCCTCTCAGTAATCCAACAATTGGTTTCAGAGTAGGTTCCTTCAGGAAATAGTTTTGCCACTAGAAGGAGATCATGGATTATTCTGAGAATGGAGTACCATTGTTTAATGGTCATAATGGTTTAAAGTATGAGATATGGAGTGGAATGAAGGAAGTATTTTTACAGGCACAGGGGTATTATATTTGGCTATCAGGCATTACAGGATATGATAGTTCAAAAAGGGAAAAGACTATNTTCATTATCCAAAGAAATTTGGGATAAGATACATGATATATATTCTTCACCCATCATAGATTCAGAAAATTCCAAAGAAGATGCAGGTACAAATCAGGAAGAAATATGTTCACCATGTCAAACAGATTCAGAAGATGAAGAGTACATAATCAACAGAGGTATGTTGTTTTTCTTTAACTGTGAAAAACATAGACATCTTGAAATAGAATTTCATAAAGGAAATGAGACAGAAACATTAATTGAAAAATAAGACAATTATGAAGAAGAATTGATCAGTGCTTTAGATGAACTAAGAAAAGAAAGAGAGAAAACAAGTCACTCAAGAAAGAATTGATGAAACAAAAGGAAAGTGCTCACATTTTTGAAGAATCCCAATAGGTCATCAAGAAATTAAGAACTCAGATAGGAGAAGCCATAAAGATCGAAGAAAATTTTAAATATAAAAAGCAGTATTTGGAAGCCAACATAGCAACACCGAAGGAAGAAGCAAAATTGAGAGAAAAGATATTGACAAATCGTCTTGAGGAAAGAACTAACTATCTAAACCATATTGAGGAAAAGTTTTTTCAAGAAGAGAAAGGACTTGAAGAAGAAATAATCACATTAAAAATCCATCTTGAAGAAGCGAAAAGAACAGAAGAATTTAGGAAGTCTGAGATAATGAAGAAAGAAGAAGAGGTTGAGAAGCTTGAAGAAGAAGTTGTCACATTGAGAAATAAAATCGTCAAGATAAAAAAGAACATCGAAGAGGCATAAACATCCATATCATTTATAGATATTGAAGAGAAGCACTCTAGGTTGCTAGAAAAGGAGAATGAAAAAAACAGAAAAGTTATGTAAAAGTACTCAAAGGAAGGAATCATGGTAAACCAGAATCTAAGAAAACTATTAAAGATACATCTTCAAGAAGACCATCCATGTTCAAGGCATAAAGAAGCTTCAATCATAATCATGATCAATCAAGGAAAAAATTCAGAAGGACTACACCACAAAGAAGATCAATAACTCCTAGGTATGCAAATTTCTTGTATGGTCATTGTTTTTATTATACTAATTTTGGGCATAAGGTTGCAGATTGCATGGATTATAAAAATGTTCAAGAAAGAAATGCCTATGTGGCCCCACATAACATTGAATGTTACAAATGTCATAACTATAGACACATAGATAGTGATTATAGAAGCATGATCGATACTTCCATGAAAGCAAAGAATGATATCAGATATAAAAAAGTATGGATAAGAAAACACAAAGAATAAGTGAACAAGTACCAGGTCCCAGAGATCACAAAATTGGAAATAAAATGAGATGAAAAAAATTCTATAGAAAGAAAGATGTCAGATACAAAAAGGTTTGGAAAATGACTGAAAGAAAAAAAGGACATGTAAATGAGGAACAGGTTCCAGATATTGTGCTTTCAAGCATTGTAGTGAAAGATGAATCCACAGACAGAAATAAAGAAGTCAGAGCTCAGAGAGATGATGAATCTGTTGAGAAATAAACACACCCTAAAATCCTTATGAAATTTTATCACTTTTTGGGTACCACTTATTTTCTTCACTATATGAATCGATTTCACTTTGGGAAGTGGTTTATCTTTGTTTTGTTTTCATGAATCTTATCATAAAGTCATTTTTGTTTGAACTTGTGAAACCTCATGTATAAATAACTTGAAACCAGAATTAAGAATCGACAGTTAACACTACACCTAACATGCTCGGGTTCGATGTCAGAAAAATTCAAGCAAGTAAAGGGACCACACAGTTGCACCGGTTGTCGATCATTGATCCCCATTGACATCAGTAAAAGGCAGAGTTGGTTTGCATAAGTTATTCGCACAAAGTTTCAATAGATAGCCAATCCCCTTCAACATTGACAAAAATATGGGAAGGATAGGCATTGAAAAAGGACGTAAATAAATCACTGATAGTCTATGACCGATGCTCTTTATCAGGGTCAGGGAAATCCAGAAAAGTTAAAACAATCATTTTTGTCCGTGACAAGCATATCATCGATCATTGATCCCCGATGCATTTTCGACATCAGGACTTTTTTGAGAGAGTTGATCTAAGAGAATTTGGGTAGCTTGATTGTTGATCATCGATCCTTGATACTTTTTAGTGTCAGCAAGATAGGATTGGGTTTTAGAACGTATAGATTAAAGAAAGTATTGATTTTGATTAACATGAAAAAATGAAGTCATCGGTATTGAATGCCACATGTCTTTACCACATAAGGGGGGATATGACCTAGTTTCTTCCAGAGTCATATTAAGATTTCATGAGTTCCCAGTCACACCTCCTAGTCATATTTTCCACGCTAGCTCTGTATGACAATATCGATTGACATCGGAGATTTTGAAAGAAGATATCAAAGAAAATGTTTGAAGTACAATCCCGACCCCAAATCCACCAACTAAAAGAGAAAAATGATGGGATGTTTGCGGCATAAGATATGATCGGATTTGGACATTTAATAGACCAGTTAATCCTTGATCCCACATTTTTTGCTACCTCGTGCATTGATTAAAAGATAGAAATTTGAAACCTCAGATAGACCACATTACCACCTGATTCTATGCCGCGAACCCATGATGAATCTAAGTTTAAACATCTTTGAAGATATGACAATGGATTTTATGAAAATACACTCATACCCAAATTGAATGGTTGATGTGACAAGGTAATTTCATCCCTGTTTAAATCTCTAGAACGTTTTTTGAACAAATTCGTTCTGTGCACAAGTTGAATTCCAAATCATCCAAAGGAGAAAAATGAGCATATCGAGGCTGTACCAACCCTATGATTATCAAAAACGAGTTTAACAAGATGCAGACATGAATTCAAGTTTGTCAATTTGTTGGTCGCAATTTGTATATGCATCCAATTTTATTGCACGGTCTCTAAACTATCTTCTAGCTATAGGTAAGATGCCACTGAGAAAGCCAACAACCAGACGCTCACTGAGGGAACCCAAGCTAAAGGAAGCTAAAAGAGGTGAAGGTTCTTCTCCAGTGACCATGAGGCAGTTCAAGTACAGTCCCAGGGTGGAGCCTGTCATTAAAACATGAACAAAGAAATTTTTTGTCCAGCCTCTAGTCTTCGGTGATACAGAAGAAAGAATCAGATCCAAATTAATTCTCCTACAGTGAGGGAATCTCTTAAATAGAATTAAGCGACAAGAATACCCATAGTATATCCCACACAGTGACCCATATGTGAGGGCACTCGATGACCAGGTGTTCCCAAAAATTCGACGGTCGTATTTACACATAGTGGAAAGAAGAACCTCGGTTTTCTCGTTCATAGAGGTTCTGAAATGGCTCATCTAACATACATAAAAGCATAAATTATTTATCAACTATGAAAATGGAGGATGTGTTGGAGTTTTCCTCCCAACAAAAGTCTTGAAATACTACAAGCTCAGGGACCCAAAGGAGAAGCTCAACACAGACTTCGTGGTGATGTTCTATGAATTCCATGACACCAACCGGTTGATGGCCTCATGGTGGAAGGAGGACAAAAATTTCACTAACTGGAGCAATGGATGGTATGGAACGATTAACCTGAGGGAGACATACATCTATTTGATGGCTCTCATTTGTTGGTTATATGGAGAAAAGGACTGCTCCAAATTTTCGGAAGCATGGATTCCTTTGGCATACACAATGGTGATCTTCCGAAGAAACTTCAACTAGGGAGAAATGATTTCTAAACAATTAGGAATATGAGTACAATAGGCTCAGACACCGAAAGAAGGTGAAGCACCCAATTTTTGCATGACCTCTTACCTTCTCGATGTCATATGTGTAAGGAATGTATTCACCGACATGAATTTAAGCTACCATGTTGCGTAGCTCCCGATCCACATATACTTCAACATACTATAGGAGAATAGGTACAAAAAATATTACGCACTCATCTGCGATGAATTCACCGTCAGCATTCATTTCATTATTTTTAAGAAGGAATTCCCAAGATTATCTTCAGCAGCTAATAATATGGTATAAGAGGTAGGTCATTGGTATTTAGATGAACGCTCAACCTACATCAGGGTGTTCGGGGCCACTGGAGCACCACATCTCATACTTTCTCATGTCCCAGACTGTCTCATTGTGGGAAAGATTTGCTATCAGACTATCCTACATGGCTATAATGCCACATTAGTCAAAGACAAGAAGGGATTGTTCATACCCTACGATTTCCATGTAGGGTTTTATATGGTAAAGGACACTACTCAAGACAAATAAGAACGATTGAGCCAACTTCAATTCAGCTTCTTGACCCTACGGGCCAATTTCGAAAGCATGAACCTAAAGGACTGGTCCTCCAACATGCTTCACAGGTATCATCTTGTTGGTTGTACACTCATGATACATTTGAGGAAGATATTTTCATAGAGTGCACCTATGACTGGGACGAGGTGATGCAGAGAATGGCCAATCCAAACATGACCAGGTTCAAGTCCATGATCATGGATGAATAGGTGGAAATGATAAAGCAGTTGGCTCAAGAGGCCCTCAGAGCCAGGGAATAAATCAGAGTGGAAAAGACAACAAAGCCACAGAGAAGGGGATTAATATCCCTAGAATGGGCACAAAGAATCATTGATCAATTGAAAAATGACCCTGATATTATAGAAATGACAAGGATTCCCACTGATAACCCAATCGAAGTTCGAGGGGAACCAAGTGGCCTAGAGTCGATGTGACATGAAGAAATCACCGAGTCAGAAAACCTTCAAGTTCCACCACTACAGATTGGATCACAAGGGGAAATTTTGACCCAACCCAAGATAGTGAGCACATCAGGGAGAATCGATGTACCAAATCCCTTTTTCTATTTGATAACCATCTACGATGATGAGGAGAGTTCATAGGTGTCCCTAGTCACTCCAGTGCAAATTACAGAGGAGAAATAACCTGAGAGAGCATCCACCCTGGGTCCTGATGCTCCAATTCAGAGTCATCTACAGAGAGAGCATGAGGTAGAAATTTCCTTGGATGCTGAGCCACTCGACATACCGAGAACTATGATGGAAAACTTGAGGGATGATCTAGGATTGAGCGAACATGAAGAATAATTCCCACAATAGGAAATTGACATTTCAACAACCAATTACCAAGTAAGTATCGAACCTTTCCCTAACTCCTTAGTTTTGGCCAGTACCTTACCACCCGATGAGAAAAAACTAGAGGTCGAGCCATCAAGGTATACAGAAGAGGTTCAAGAACCTATCCTTGAACAGATATACATAGTCGGGAGCCTAGGAAATACTCTTACTTGGGGAGAATAAAAAATCCCCAAAATTGTTGATGAGTTCACCGATATACAAGAAATTTCCTATGAACAAAAGAGGAAAGCCATCATCAACAGAACCACTAAGAAGAGGAGGCTTGCGTTGGAAAATTCGATCCTCATCACCACAGAGGAGAAATTGATCAACATAGAGCATGCCAATATGTTTGAGCTTATAGACATAGGGATGGTGATCACAAATGCCACCTTGGATAGAGCAAGGAAAGATGAAGAGGAGCTGGTTGCTGTGCTAAAGGGGTTGGAGCATCTGCACCACTTAACGAAATACTATCAGGACTCCACACAAGCCACGGTGTTTTTTATAAGTGAGTTCCAAGATGCCTATGGAAAATTCACAAATGAATGACACATTTTCACTGCAGGGATAGAGGACCTCCAATAAGACACCCTTATGGCGCTAGCAATTTGTAAAGATGTGGAAATATGGTATGAGAAGGCCCATCAAGTGGTGAAAATAATTGATTACATCAGAATGATTAAAAAGGGTCGAGACATCGAAGAGCACAACATTCAGGTGCTAAGGGATAACAGCATAGATCAGATAAGGAAGGTGGCCAAATACTAGGTGAAAATGGCCCAAGAACCTCAGCGGGAGATTCAAGAAAAATGGGTCGATTGTGAAAGAATCTAGATCAAGATCAATCGAGACATGAGAGACATCGGTATCCTAGAATTTGTCTCACTCGAGGACTTTGTCGATTTGCATGACATAGTCAAACAACATGCAAAATGATAATCGACATGGACTGCAAAGATAGAAAAGTTGGCGAACATGGCTCTACAACAAGTACAATAGTTCATGGAGCACCCGATCAAGGCTCAAATAGTATTACAGTAGTTAAGTGTCAAAATAGTCAAGTATCGGGCATGAGCAGTACAATCAAGGGAGATACTTTCGGCCCCAATGGACCAACACAGATTCCAATATTCCAACACATGCAAGGAACTCTTCTTCAAATGGTCATAGTATGAGTGGAGTCATCCACTTTAGTAAAGACATTTGATGACTATTAGAGGATAGAGATATGAAATCACCGTGTGGCGACGTTTTGTTTTACTTAGCTTGCACTTTTGATAGTTATTTATAGTTAATGATTTGTTATAAATAAGAGGATCAACCTTTTAGAAGGGGTTGATGGTTTTGGCAAAGATCCTCATTTTTGGAATTGTAAAGAACTATTTTAGAACTACCTTAATTGAGAAGCCATGTTCAGGACTGGAGACAAAATTTATTTTTGCATCAAAGGTGTGTTTGATTGGATCTAAGGAGGAATTACTTCTGACTTTATTTCATGAATGGATGTTGTAAGGAGTAAGAGTTTCTGAATCTATTGATAAGTTAGTTGATTCAATACTTTTGTAGTTCTTGTCTCTAAATGATGGAAAGAATATCGTTGTGTCAATGTGTGATTAACGATTAGATCTAAGGAAAGTATTTTCTTGCCATCATTATATTGCATGTATTTTTTCTTTCGATAATTGTATCTCAGTCAATAATTGAAATACAAGCAAGTTAATGTATTAGTACTAGGCTTGTCACATGTGTGAAAATATTTGTCTGCATGTTTGAGCACAAGGGTTATCCCAAGATCAACCTTCTTCAGTAGTTAATATTTCCCCTTTTTCCAGCTGGTTTATAACAACACACATCTTTTTATCAGACCCATCTTATAAAATAAAATACAAAAAGAGAACGTTTAAACTGAAGGAGGAACTTTCATAATAATATATCATATCAATCACTACGTAAATCCCATCGATTATTTGGTGGGATCAACAGATCTGGAGAACCATTCCAATATCAAACATTACAGAGTCTAATTGGGCCTCGGTGGAGGGTTTGGTTCCTGCTGTTGATTTAAAGGGATTTAGGACCCCTCAACAGAATTGGTGCTAGAAGGAGGGCATGAATGAATGAATGGAAAACAATATTTCTCATATAATATTTCACACAGCCTATAGATTTGAAACTGCCCACATGCATGGCTAGTCATTCTCAAGACAACCCACATACACTAAGTACTCCTTAAATGAGTAAGTCACCCAAACAAGAGGAATAAAATTTATTCCCTGAAATACCTTATGCTCTTCCCCATGAGGAGTTGAACTAGTTCATAAGAATGACAAGAGCTTACACCTGGAAAATTGGAGCACTACCCTTAGCTCCATTACTTCCTTGCAAAAAACAAGTAAGTAGACCAGTGGTTGACACCCCCAACCAGGTTTTTGTTCACATAGTAGAATACCTAATAGATTTCTCCCTCACCATGATTGAACATTCCCTCAATCTAATCCTTGAAACACCGGTTGGTAACTTCTCTGAGCCCGACAATTTTGAATCTGATGAGGAAGGGTTTAACTCGAATCACTCATCTTCAGAGTCAGACGACATGGAGGATAAAAATGATCATAATGAAGAAAGGGGAAACCCACCTTAGAATAATCAACCGTGGTTGGCCAAATATGATTTGGCAATCCCCAAACAAGTACATAACCTTCCCTGACATTGAGAAAAGTTACTCCCTAAATTTGACCCTGAAACCTATGGATTTCCTAACGACCATATCAAAAAGTTCATACTAGCTATTAGATTGATGAATGTCCAACATGAAGACGTAGTATGAAGGATTTTACCCTATACCTTTGATAATTCGACCTCCACGTGGTATTTTAACTTTCCTGTAGGGTCCATAAGTAGTTGGACAAAGTTTCAAAAGGCATTTTTAGACAAATTCGCAGAAGAAACCACAATAGGAGCTTTGATGGTTGAGTTGTTCACCGCCACCATGAGTTCAAAAGAAAAGGTTAAATACTTTAGTCGACGATTCAACAGTATCCTAAACAAATTCCAACCCGAAGCTAAACCCACTCAGGATTTACAAATCGAAGTATATGCTAATGCTCTCCCTGCTTCCATTTCCATGTTTGTAAAAAGGGCTGCCAAAACAACCCTAGATGAGAATTTCAAGGAATCCAAAACAATTGAATTCCAAATGAAGGGATGTAAATAAGGCCAGGTCTCATTAGTTAAGAAGGAAGCTCAACCTCCACCCAGGAGATGTCTCTTATTGGCTAGACCCCCAGGGAAACAAATAGAACTAGGGCTCGAAAAGGGAAATGGAGACATAGAGGATCTACAATGGATACTAAAGAAGTTTTCAAATGAAATCATAGACATGAAAATAAGTGCAGGGGAAGAAACCAAGGCCAAAGGACCTATAAATCCTTTTTTAAAAGGAACCCACCATTCAAAGTGATTGAACCTCCATGAGAAAACTTAAACATCAACCTCAAAAATGTAGCATCTGACTATTTATATACCTATCACCAAGAGAAACATTTTGAAAGAGACTGTCCACAATGGGTGCATGCCATGAATTTGATGGCCAATCAGTTCCTAGACGAGGTTTCCCTTACTGAACAATCAAGCATATCAACGATGAATATTGTTGATCAGGAAGAAGTTGACCCACCGAAAGAAACAACCATGCTGTTGTGGGATCCTGACTTGCCAATTCCTTCCAAAGACATATTTGAGGTTCAAGAACCACCCGTTGAGGTTTTGGCTATGAAAACATGAAGTAGGGGTCAGTTGGTCTCAAACAGCCTTACCACTTCCCACACTTTGAAAGGAAAAGAAACATTCAATACCCAAAAGCATCGTTTGTCTCCAAAAGAAACCCTATAAACATCCATACACGAGAATCTCCCAAGCTAGACTAAAACATAGTAGAAGATTCAAAAAGATTAAAAGCAAATGTATCGGTCATGGACATGTATAGAATTCCCCAGAAAAAATATTTTTTGTTACAAGACTTGAAGTCGGTAGAAACTCCTATAACAAGCACTGACCAAGGACAAAAACTTGCCACCACAGATCTAGGAAATAAAGCAACTGTAGACACTTGCTCTGAAGATAGAAAAGGAAATCCTTTTTTCCCACTGTTCCTATTGACATTTGAAGTCTTCAACAGAAACCTCCATAATTGTTTGGTTGACTCAGGGGAATCCTCTAATGTTATTCCAAAATATATCTGCAATAAATTAAACACAGTCCCTCTCAAAAGCGATAAAGATGTGATACAACTAGACAAAACCCAGGTGAAAGTTATGGGAGAACTCAAGGATGTCATGATTAGAATGGCGACAAACCAAAAATTGTTTCAAGTGATTAACATCATTGTAGTAGATATACCAGAATCTTATGGACTACTACTTAGTTGATATTTGTCTGAGAAGTTGAATGGATACTTTATCATGGAATGGGCTCACCTTTGGTTTCCATTATAGGGACACGCAAACATGATCAAGATTGATAGGGAAAGGTATATCAAACATATTGTCTGATGCAGGTGCATCATTGGCAAGCATGTGGAGCAGGACCACTTAGTGCATGGGAATATTTTTGGAATCTCAACGTTGGCAGTCTCAGTGAATATTTTGAAGCACGCCTAAAGTCAGTGCTGGAAAAATATTTGAAGCACGCTTGAATGATTGTGAGAGAAGTGGGAGTTTCCACTCTTTCTTTGGAATATGACTGATCTAAGATAGTCATTATGTTAGGTTTTTGGAGTAGACAAGTAGTCAAGGGGAACCCTAATAACCCTCTGAGATAAATAGAGGTTTTGTACACCCAAATGAGGCTAGCTGCAAGTTAGTAGGATATTTTTGAGTTTTTCAGTTTTTGTTTTGATTATAGTTGTAGCCATTTTCACTTTTGAATATAATGGAGGAAAATTGACCTAATGCATGCTGTGAACATTGCTTGCAATTCCCTGTTATTGTGTTTTCATGAATGAATGAATGAATTTCGTTATGAGTATATGGAACTGTGAATGTTAGGATAAGTTTCAATTGTTTCTCTTATGTTGAAAGTGGTGTAAGGTGTGCACAAAGAACATAAGGAGTGTGTTGATGGAATCTATTTTGGTTCCGAAGCTCATAAGAGGTAGCACAACACTTTCCCCTTTGCAAGGAGTGCAAAGAGACTGGTGCAAGGTATGCACATTCATCCACAAGAATTCAAACTTTGCGTAAATATCGGGTGCAAGGAGTGTACAGATTCGATATTCGACTAAGTGTCGAAGGGATTTTGTAAGAAGTCGAAGAACCAACAAAAGGAGGATGCCAGGAGGGAGAGAGGAATTTCTCTTCGAGAAATCCTTCGGATCTGAGTTATCGAAATCCCTGATATGCAAGGACTGCGTGGAAATTCAAATTCTTCACAAGACAAAGCTCAGGAGGAATAACACTTTTCATAAATGTTAACGAGATCCAAGATTCAGACTCGTTAGAGGAGAAAACGTTCAAAACCTTAGAACACTTAGAAAATATTCTAAGTCAAAGAAATCAAAATCTCAGGAGGGGGAGAAACATTGGCCATTGGATCATAGCACAAGGATCAACAACCATCTGATTCAATACAAGGTACAAAAGCTTTAACGCTTTGTATATACAATAGAGAGAACCCAACAAGATTTGAGACTTGAACTTCTCGAAGTCTGGAGTTTTGGATTCCTGAAATGAAATCTCGGTCGTTGGATTGATCGAGTGAATCTGAACCATCAGATATCATGAGCTCAGTAGGAAGAAATTTTGAACTTGAAATTCCCAAAGCGCGAAGAGCTGGAGAGACGAAGCGAAGCTAGACCGTTAGATCCAGAGGGATACATGTCAGCATATAGTGAGCTCTAGGAAATTTTTCGTTGGATTTTTAGTTTGAGAACTGAGATCGTAGAACCCGGAAGACCCGAAGTGAATCTGAGCCATCAGATCTGGAGGAGATTTGGTGAAGATTTGATAATTCCGAGTAAAATATCGAAGCGATCTATAGCCATCAGATTCAGGGGGGGACATGGCAGAGATCCGTGCACTCTGGTTAAAGACCTAAATTAAACCTCAGTCGTTGATCTGAGGTGGAACCGTGTCAGTGTATTATAGCCTTTGGATAAAATTATTGTAGAAAGGGTAAGTTTGATATTCGAAATCTCCGAATTTTGAAACCCGGAGAAGATCTTGACCATCGATTGAGAGGAGGGTCTCAAGACCATTGACCTAGGTTGAAAGTGTTATCACTCCAGGAAACTCTTCTAGTTTGTATCTCAAAGATGTCTGGTAACTTAACTATTCTTG
>JASDQU010507810.1:29083-41274 GCA_032191745.1 Picea mariana | reverse complement strand
ATAAGCATAAGTAGAAAGGGAGAAGAAGATTTGACAATAAGAATGTAGGAAGCTTGCAAGATGAATATATTATATAAAGGGTCTCTATTACAAATGCATCATATTTTATAACTCAAAATCGAACCATTGGTTCCTCAAAAGTTTATGTCTTTATAGCCTTTACATCAGATATCCAGATCCTAGAAAACTGGATGAGATTTACTTGAAATAGAAAGTCAAAAACTGATACAAGAGAATATGAAAAGATCTATAAAGTAGGTCAAATCCTTATCTCTAATTATCTTCATATCTTCATGATCTTCGATAGCTGTAGGGATCTTCATGAGTTGATAGATAATTCAAATTTGTCACCTTTGCCAAAAAGACAGTTTTTTGCCAAAATAAGGTAGCAAACTCAATCTTATCCTCTTGTTGGCACCCTTTAAAACTGGAAAAGAAACCCAATAATTATGCCATTAATTATTATATATCATTATAAACCTTCCGCATGGAATTCGGATCAAGGAAACTTGGATCTGTGAAAAAATAGTAGCTTGTTTCCCTGTTCTGTGCTTTTGGTGGCTAGGAAAAGACATAAATATGTTTCTTTAATATTGACCTATATCTGTCAAATAAAAATAGCTGGGTACAAAATGGAAGAGGCTTTTGTAGATTGGTTTCTTATGAGAAAAAAACTCTCTCATTTCTTTGATATTCGTTTTCATTTTCCCTGGATCTTCATTTCAAAAACATGTGTCAAACATGGAAATTATGAGATCCGCAAATTAGGGATCAAAGATGAATTTGATTCTCCCAATATATGACACCTGTAGGAAAAATGAGAGAAGTTATTGTTATCTGACATGTTAGCAACACACAATTCTTCCCATTTCTCAAAATGATTCTCCAGTTGCTCAGAATCATCATTTTAAAATGATGACTCAGCAGTGTAAAAACAAACTTTTCTGCACTTTCAGTGGCTAAAATAGCCCTGAATTCCACGCTTAAGCTACCGAAAGCTAAGGTTTTTGGTGGCTTAGAAGCGATTTTGGAGAGGCACTTAGCCAACAAAACCTTTAATTTGAATTTTTTGAAACAAAAACCAAATCCAATGTTTTTCAATCTTTATTAAAAACATAAGGCTCTAAAAAATGAACCTTACAAAATTTAGAAATATATTTTTCAATGACTTCCTATCACCTAAATAAACAAATTTGACTGGTTTATTTTAGGAGATAACATCTGGCTCCTACTGGGGAAGAAACATCCCTGTGAGGTTTCAAGAACCTAGCTGACCTTGGGCCTTTAGCATTGGGCATGGAGTCATCTGGCCTTTACGGTTGGGTACCTCCCTGTGAGGTTTCCAAGAACCTAGCAGACCTTGTGTCTTTACCATTGGGCATGGAGTCATCTAGATTTTACAACTGATCTTTTGTGAACCTGTAGCCTGCTCTTCTTATTCATGAAATCAATCAACTGAAAATGTCTACTTGCTCGTAAAATGAGCTTATTCCCCTACTCCTACTCTAACCAGATCTGCATTCGGGTTAGGTAAAGGTTGATTTCCATAACAACCATCCAAGTAATTTTAATACTGAAGAAATATCATCTTTATCACTGATCAAAAAATGATGTTTGACATGAAACAATAGTGATAAGAATTCTTTCAGGAAACCATACTTACCTAGAAACACTAGCAAGCTAAAGAAATATGAAACTTTCAAGATTTCTTAAAAGTATAACTCCATGAATGTTGCCACTGGATCCTTGAAAAGAAGATAAGAAACATGATGCTCCTCGGGAAATAGCTGCACATCTATGGAAGCCTCTTGCTCAGCCATAACTGTTCCTCTACAGGAAGACTGATCATCTTCTTGTCCTTTTGAGATCAACTTGTGATCATCAAAAACTACAATTTCCTCATCAGAATAATGTTCACAATAGGATAACGAAACAATGTTTACATCATATGGATTAGAATCAACTAAGAACATATAATTTCCTATGCAATCATCACTTATCATAGGATCTTCCTGATTTACAAATTGATCATAAACTTCACATGTATACCTGTCTCTAGAATATTCTGCATATACTGAAGAATTTGATTCTGAATCTGAAATATACTCACTTTCGGGCTACTGTTCCATATTTGTTTCATACTCACTTCTTTCTTGCTCTAAATCTAAAATGTACTGACAATATTTTTTCTCTTGTGCATACGGGTCTTCAAAGTCATCCTGCTCTCAGATACTTCTGGAAGCATGAATGTTCTTCTCCACCTCTTGAGCATCTTCAAACAAACTCCTTAGAGATGAAGACCTTCTTTCTAACAGAAGAAGGGCAAGATCTGAATGAAAACTCATAACATAATATATGATGGAAGCTATCTCTGTAGGCTGGATCTCCAAAGGCATGTCATGATAGCTGCTGAAAAACCTTCGATTGAAAACAGACAAATCTTCATTTTCCTCTCTCTTCAAAGCATAAAAGTCAGTGAGATACAAATCAAGAGATTTGTTCTCACCCCAATGATTCATAAAGTCATTTGATAACTCGATCCAAGAACCAATACAATCAACTCTCAGACCTTTAAACCATGCTGCAACATCTCTGATCAAAGACTTGGAGAAAAATCTCATGATCACATCTTCATGAACAATCCAAAAATGATCAACAAAATCTTCAAAGAATTCCAGGTGCTTTACAGCTGAATCTTGATTCTCTCCAGAAAATCGAGGAAGATATCCATAACAGTCAAGAGGGTAAGGATTAAGGAGATAGGGAAGCCTTAAGGGTTTGAACATCTTCATCCCGATCTTAATTTGAAAAGAAGTAGGAAGATTATGAGAGATAACATGTTGATGACAAGGTTCAACAGTAATGCTACAAGATGTTGAGTTATGGACAGGGTTTGAATCAGTCCTGACCTCTATATGGTTACATGGCTGATCAGATTCAAGGGAGATTTGAATACAATGATCATCTTTATGAATGGGCTGAGGTATACGTATTGAATCAACATCTAGAATATAAGCAGTATGAAGATATTATTCTTCTAAAGATGGATATATACAAGAAATATGATGATTTTCTGAATATACAAAACATAAAATGATTCTCTTTACACGCGAAGGGAAAAGCATGAAAGAGCTGATAAAGAGAAGCAACAGTTCATGAAGCAAACTAACGAACTGATACCTGGATTTGAAATTCAACTCCTTCATCTTATGTCAACTGGATCCTTCCCAGTGGAGTCTTATTAAACTCGGATGGATCAGAGAAATAGAAGGCTTTGTAAATCTGTCCTAGCAACAAGACTAGGTTTTCTTCCCCTTTTACACACAAGTCCTGTAGAATAGAGTCTACTACAGGAAAATTGATATATGTATAGGAGTATATTTTTTCTGGCTCTTCTTGCAAAAACATTCAAAGAAGAGGAGCATTCCTCTTCCAAGGTATATTGTTCAACTTGTTTCCCTAAACTATGTACAGAAAAAATCTCAGGAAAAGGATTTATAGCAACAGAATCTAATGAAGGCTCATCACCCTTTGGATTCTTTGATTCATCTATAGTTTTCTGAGAAAAGGAAGCTTCAACAGAAGTAGACTTAATGGAAGGTGTTCTAGGTATAGATAAAGAAGCAATACCTCTTGATATACATGATCTAGATGTCCTTACTTCTATGGAAGTTTTCCTTTGTAGAGCTCTTCTTCTTCTGATGATCTTCTCTGGGTCTACAACAGGTGTTGCTGGTGGCCTCCCTTGAGTTTCTCTGGTATGAGCCTGTTGGCAGCCAATTCACATTTTTCTACTGTCCTTATAAGCTGCCTACACCAGTGTTTTTCAAACCTTAATTTTCGTCACAATTCTCAAGCAAAACGACACTTTTTATTTTTGCGCTATTTACACACTTACCTTTCTTCTTGTTTTCATGACTGCAAGCGTGAAAACTTGGTATTCGAAGTCGCATTAAAATCGTCACTGAATTTTCGTTATCATTCTTGTCGATATGCCCATTGCGTTTACATTTTACTTATCGTTATACAGTTTGCAAGACCTCTTGATCTGTACTCATTTGGCATTCTTTGATTGATTATACACTTTCGTTTCATGAGTGATTGAGTTTGTGATGCATTGGTGATTGGGTTTACATTTTCTTTGATCAATTTACTTAGCACATTGAAAGCACATTGGTGTTATGATTAAACTCTTGGTATGAATCGTTCTATGCAATACATGTCACATAGTCAAACCCTTGGTATTGGTTTCGATTCATTTGTTTGGTTTTGAAATTATAACTATTGCTTGCACGAATGTTTTATCCACTTCCCAAAGGTTTCGATTGATTGATTGAAGTGGTATAGTTGTAACACATATGCATTGTGAATTGAATAGTTGAAAGCGCCGACGGTTGTACCATGGTAATGACTATTCTGCATGGGCAGAAATAGCTCCACCACCTTTGCACGATGTCATTAATGCCTTCCCTTATCCCTGTTTCACCTCTGCTAGTTTCGGGTAAGCCTGTGAGCATTCTGCTCCTCGTATCCTGCGTTCAAACCCTGGCTCATTCACATCGCTTACCGTGTGCTCCTCTCTATGGCACCGGTGGTGCGAATAGAGCCAAACAGTAGTCAAGCTCAGCTACTGTTTGATAATGCCCATAAAGATTTGCAGGATAGTGGTTGGCTTATGTTTGTACAGAGGTTCGAGGGTTTCAATCTGTTTGTTGCACAACAATTCTCCCTTACCTTTGATGGGTGTAGGGCCAAAGTAGGTGACATTCAGCTTCAAATCAGTGAAGAGTTCATTATCTCTGCCACAGGATTAGCAGCCATGGGCCAACGATGGTTTAAAAACTCTAAAGTTGATGAAGTGCCATGGCCGTTACTGTTCGTATCACGAAAAGTCACATCCTATGACAAAGGTATGCCTATTTCCATGCTTAAACCAAGGTGGCATGATCTTTTGATAGTGGTTAAAAAATTTGTGACCTGTGAGGGTTGGTATGGATTGGTTTTTCTTTATCACCTTCGACTGTTAATGAATTTCATGGGTTATCCATTGAATATGCCATTTTATTTCCAGCGCAGTCTTTACAAAATGGCTAAGAGGTTTAAATGAGAGAAGGCCGATAGTAGCTTGTTTCACCACGACCTGATCAGACTCATCGTCATTCACCATTTAAACCTCCACGGCGATAATTGGCAAGATTTTCTCTCTTGGAATGGTTTTGTTGATTCAGAGTCTGTCCAAATCTATAAGTTTGTCATCAGTGAGACTAAGGTTGGGCCACTCATGCCTTTTCATGCCCTTCTACCCTCACCCAAACCCTTGGTCTCCACTGATATCGACCTACCCGACATTATAATAGACAAGGTTGAGGCTGTTAAAAAGCCTGTGAGCAAGAAGGTCAAGGGTAACCCTACTGTCGATAGCAAAGGTAAAAAGAATGCTCGATTGATATCGAGACTAGCCCGGAATAAACCTAAGCCAAATACTGAGTAGAATCCCATAGTCCTCAGCGAATATTCTGACTCAGATGGTGAGTGCTTCCTGGATAGTGAGTACCCTTACTCCCATGGCTTGTGCCCCGAGCCACCCTATGACTACGTGTCTAATTTACCCCCTTGCCTAAAGAACAATCCTAGCTACCCTGGGATCAAGATTCCTAATGAAACCCTTGGTGATCTGAACAAACCCTTGACTGTCTCTTCGAATCCCGAACATTCGTTATGTAGCCAATGTGATGTGTGGTTGGAGTGCTACTATACTGACGTTCCCTTATTACAGTCGAAAATCAAATCGTTGGAAAACCAAGTTACATTGTTGACAAGCCAAAGGGACAAGCTTCAAGCTAATGACAAGAAGCACAAAACCACTGGTTCGATCGTATTTAGGAATGTCGAGTCGGTGACAGCCTTCATCAATTCCAAACTTTCATGACCAAGTTGTCTGTTGATTATCCAGGTATGAATTTCGATATCAATTCCGTTCTATGAATTGCTTGGATTAATATAATGAGTTGGTTTTTGAGTTTTGATAAGTCAGTATAGTATTCGAAATAATTTTGTCATGGTTCAATTATCAAAACGGTTATAAAGTCGAATATGGTTATGATTTTGGTATGCGATTTTGTCGTGCCTAGCTTAGTAGAAGTGATCGATTGGTTTTGACTTGGTGTAATTCGTTTTAGAAAATTTCTTTTAGTTTGAATTAATGTGATCAATGAAGTTTGCTTTAGCTTGGATTTTGTTTGCATCTGACCTGTACAGGATATTTTTATGCTAAAATCAGAGCACGACTATGTTTTGATTTGGTATGAGTTTGTTGTGGTTGGATCATATCGGCTCTGATTTAGTTTTTATGGTTTGATTTTGGAACGATTTCATGGGCTTGATTTGTTATAATCCTTTAATATGTTATGCGTCATTATTAATGATTGGTATAATAAATATGATGTAATCTTCTAAATTAGGAAAACAACTCTGTTTGACTTCAATTTGGCAAAAATGACTCTGTTTTGTGTGGAATCGATATTTGGCCTGTGTCAAAGATCTCTTCGTCGAAATCATGGAACTGTGTTGTTTCATAACGACTATGTCAAAGTCAAACTGTTCGATTCTCTCTTGTTTTGATTGGATTACTGCGTATCTTGAGTTAGCACGATTGTTTTTATGAGTTGGATTCGTATCAAAAATAGACTTGATGCTGCTCTGTTGATTTTAATTTTCAAAACAAGTTTGTTAAATTCAGATCAACATATGTTATCTCTATTGAATTCGCATGAGAAAATTCCGTTAATAGTTCATTTTGAAATGAATTCAAATAATGATTTCGTTGAATGTCAATTGATTTTGTTTTCCCCAATTGTCAATAAAAAACGTTGGACGAGTCCCACAGATCCTGTTATCAACCAATTAATTCCATTATGATTTCATTTGTGATAATTTACACACCATTTTTTATTTGATTCACTAATAGCATGGATCATCTGTCTATGTTTAACATAGTGCGATCAGTTTGAGAAAACAATCCTATTAATTTGGTTTGGATACGATAGTGATCTTGTGAATTGCTGAAGCAACTATTTGTGTTGATTTCAATTGGTCCATGAAACGATTTCATTATTGTTCGGTTATCCAATAGGATTCTGTATACCCGAATTGGGGGTAACAAATTAAACAGAGTGCATTCATCTCTGTTGTCATTTGATTTGGTTTGTTCAATTTGCATACAAGTGTCGATTTGAATGATGCTTTTAGCAATCAAATATCTTTCAATAGTTTGAATGCATTTTCTAAGATTCGAATTGATTTTATTACGATTCTGTGTTTGATTTAGACCAGCTATAGAATTGTCAGATTCTGTAGCTAGTCTTAGAAATTAGATTTTTGTTAATTTCATTAATAAAATATCCCCTAATATTGTCTATTTTTGTCCTTGTTCAGGTACATACGAATTGCAATGGTCATTTTGGGCATGTTGTGGCAATCTAGAAGATATTTGTGTGATATAGTTTTTATTTTAGGTTGTTAGTTTAGTCAGACTTGGGATATTTCCCAGATTTGTGTAAACAGTTTTGATAACTCCCACAGGGATGTTTTACCCTGTGGGAGGTCTTTAAATACTTATTATTTTTGTANACTTTAGCTATCATAATCTATTGCAGGATGATATGATTTGATTAATGTGCTATCCATATCTGATCTCTTTCATTATTTTAAAGTACAGCAATCACTTTGTTTCAGTTAATGAATCACAGTTTTCTCTTCTTCGTTAATTGAATCATTTTGTATGGATCTTTGCATACAGATTTATCTAACTGTGAAGATTTATAAATCAGAAGGTTGATCTAAATTTTTATGTCTTGTTTGTCTTGTAATTCTATTTGAAGAGCACAACTGCTTCTAGTTTACGAGAAGCTCGTGGATAATCCGGTGCGGATTTCCTTCCTCCGATCAGCTAAGACAATCATTACATACAAGACAAACCTAGAGCGTTTCTTCAGGTTAGTTTGTTATTTATTTGATAGTTAATTTGTTAGTATAATTTAAGTAGTTTAGTTAGATATATGTGTAGTTTAGATTTGTAGTTAGAGTTAGTATTTTAGTTGTTTAATTTAGATAGTTTTTATTTTATTTATTTTTCATAAAACCATTAAAATCAAAAAACAATAGCTCTCGCTGTCTTAGGGAAGAATATGAATGAGTTTTTCAGGTTTTCATGCAAATCTGTAAATTGTAAATATTGTAAATTTGTGAATAAGATTTATTTATGTTAGTAGTTAGATATTTAATTTCTTAGAGTTATTATAGTATTAGATAGTAGATTGTATATGTAATAGTTAGATTTTCTTAGTTTGTTTTTATAGTTATTTTTAGTTAGATTAGTTAATTTAGAATAGTTTTTCCTTAGGACTTAGATCGGCTAACGGAGCCGCTAAACCGTCAGGGTGGGTTATCCCAAATGGTTTGGGTTATTTAGACAACCCCAGACCGGATCCACTCTTCCAGTTGACGGACGGTCAATTTCGCTCGTCAACAAATGGCGCTAGAAGGAGGGCCTGAAATTAATTAATGGCATGAGGAGGTCGTAAGACTCCTCCACCACCTAATCGCTCACCTATAGTGACTAGAAGCCATTCGAACGAAAATATTCCCCCTCAAATGGCAACCACATCAACCAACGATCCACAGATCACAGTTGAGCTAGTAACCCCAAATCCTACAGGTGGTGACATACAAGAGATTGTCCGTCAATCTCTTATAAGAACTCATAGTGCCTTAGCCCGTTTGAGGCAACCAAACCATCCGTTGGACCAACCTTTGGATTTCTCTAATATCAGAGAACAACTCGGGGGCACTAACCTCACTGTGATTCCTACAGATCCAACCCTAAATCCTGTTGCAGGAGGATCTGGGATACCTCCTTCACCACCTCCATCATCTCCTTCCTCTTCTGGAGGAGATTCTTCTGACGAAGGCAGTTCCCCTTCTCAGCCTTCCACACCCACTACACCAATGGCCAACTAGAACAACCCTACTAGACCTTGGCTCGACCAGGATGTCGTAGTTGTACCTAGAGCTCAACATCCCTTGCCTAAACATCCAAAGAAATGGCTTCCCAAGTTTGACCCTGATTCTAAACAGATCGCTGAAGATCACATTAAAAAATTTATGTTAGCCATAAGACTCTTCAATGTCGAACATGAAGACGTTGTCTATAGGTTGTTCCCCTATACTTTCGAGGGCAATGCATCTACATGGTACTTTGCCCAACAATCCCATACCATCATGCATTGGGAAAAGTTCGGAGACGGTAAGCCTCCGAAAGTCCTAGTCATGGACCTGTCTAACTTAAGAATGAACCCAAAAGAAAAAGTTAAAGACTTTAATCAAATATTCTTAACACTTAAAAACCGAATCCCTACGGATTCCATGCCCGCCGAGAATCTTATAATAGCATATTACACTAAATATTTGCATCAAAGTATAGCTATTTGGGTTAAACGATCTAAGAAAGCCACATTGTTAGAAGCCTTCGAGGAGGCCAGCCAGATTGAAAAAGACATACTTAGTCTTAAAGACTCTACTAGCAACAAAACAGAGACTAGTCCTGCTTCCAAAACGAAGATCAAAATCCTCCCTAGACCTACTCAAAGTAAAACACAACCTGAAAGCTCTGATTTAGAAAACTTAACTAAAGTTGTTCAAAAACTGTCAAATCAAGTTATAGACTTAAAAGGACGACCGAAGAAGCTTCTTCGAGCAAAAGGCCTTACAAACCCCCGTTCCAGAAGCCTTTTCCCACCAACTGACCTAGTCCAACCACCAAAGGCCTTAATCTAGAAAGTCTGCAATGTGCCCTTCAAACAATTCTAGAATCCCAAGATAACCTGATGCCTCCTGAGATTCCTAAGGAGGTAGTTGAACAAGAGACATTTCAAGAAGAGGAGTCTTCTCCAAACATTTTTGGACACTTTTCGGATAGCATCTTTCAAGCTAACTTCGAGACAGTTCACCCTTACAATACTAGGAGTAAGACATCAAACAAACCTTCTGCCGAAAACACTACAACTTCACCTCCAAAGCAATCTAAACCAGCTGAGACTAAATAGAGTAATGTGAAACCCAACTTAGATTATGATGTAGTTGAAGATCTTAAAAAGTTGCGAGCTAACATTTCTGTTTATGAGTTATTGAAATTTCCATTTCTGCTACAAAAAATGTTACAGAGTATCTCAGAGAATGGAAAAAATGGTAATTCAAGTGGTAACATGGTTGTGCAGAACAAAGTTCCTCAGAAGACTTCCACTAAAAACAATCCTGATCCTCAAGATAAAGGAAGCCTTCCTGTAAGTAATGTATATAATGTAAATAATGTAAATAATGTAGATAAAGAAGCTTTAGAAAATGCGAGTAAAAATCCACAAACTACCACCCTTAGTACTCGCAAAAATGTACCTCCATTTTTTTTAACTTTCGAAATATTTAATAGAAACATGCACAATTGTATGGTAGACTCAAGAGCGTCATCCAATGTGATGCCATGCTCTGTTTGCCAGAAGATTAATGTTGAATTTGAACCCTCCACCTTAAAAATCATACAACTTGATCGAACCAATGTTAAAGTTATAGGTGAACTAAAGAATGTACTTATAAGATTATCGTCTAACCCCAAGGTTCATCATGTCATTGATATTATTGTTGTGGATATTCCAGAAGTGTATGGTCTGTTTTTAAGCAGGGACTGGTCGGAGTAGCTACACGGTTATTTCGCGACAGATTGGTCTCATCTATGGCTCCCAGACAATGAAAAGCCTAAGAAGATCAAGGTAAATCGTGAATGCTATCTTAAGTTCACAGTCACAGATTTGAACGATCCCAATGAACCATTCACACCTTCTTCTGATTCACCCAAAGTACAAGGGATGGACACCTTTTTCGGCAATTTCATCGCCGAGGCTTCAACTATCACCAATCTAGAACAACAGTCCGAGATTGTAGCATATGTGAAGCCAACAGTTTCTACGTAGCGGTCTCATGTACCCTATGGAAATCAAATTTGGTCTCTTTATTTTGACGGGTCAAAGTCCAAAGAAGGAGCTAGAGCAGGCTGCGTTATTATCGATCCGGGAGGTAACAAAACATTGATTGCATGTAGGCTAGAATTTGAATGTACTAATAACACTGCAGAATATGAGGCTTTACCACAAGGTCTTAGAAAATCTTTGGATATGAACATTCAAAACTTGATCATCTTTGGCGACTCTGAAATAGTGGTTAGACAGGTAAGAGGTTCTATCCACTATCTTTCTCCGCATCTTAAAATATACCAATCCGAGGTATGGAATTTAATGAATAAATTTGTTTCTTTCAATATAAATTCTATTCCTAGATTGAATAACTCTGAAGCAGATCTATTAGCTAGTGTAGCTTCTAAACTCCTTCCTATAGAAGGCTTATCCCTAGATGCATTCTCCGTCGAACTGTTGTTCCGGCCATCTGTTCCCGACAACATCATGAACTGGAGAGTCTTTGACGACGATCAATATATTATTAACTTTATGCACATGGAAGAAACTTTTCAAGGCGCGATGATAGACGAACACACACACGATGACGATTTGCACGATTTCACGGTAATACTAGATCCGAGAACTCCTGAAACTTCATCGGACATGGTAAATTCGATCCCTAAATCTGTAGTTAGATTAGAGAAGTTTTATGATCTTCAAGATAAATTTAAAAAATCGGTCAACTGTAAAACCAATAGTTCCTCGTTATCTTATGAAAAAGTAAACTTAGGAACTAATGAAAATCCTCAGTGCATTAATCTAGGGGTAGGATGTTCTGAACAAGAAAAAGTTACATTTATTAAATTGTTCAAAGAATTTAAATATGTCTTTGCATGGACGTATGACGACCTTAAAACTTTCGACCCTAACATCATACATCATGTTATTCCTATGAAACCCCAAACATTACCCTTTCAACAAAAATTGAGAAAAATGCACCCTAAGCTCGAATCAACCGTTCAAAAATAATTGAATAAGCTCCTAAATGCTAAGATCATTTTCCCTATTAGGCACACTCAATGGGTTTCTAACCGTGTCCCTATCCGGAAGAAAAGTGGGGAAATCTGACTCTGCGTCGATTTATGAAACCTTAATAGAGCGTCTGATAAAGAAAACTATCCTGTCCCA
>JASDQU010507810.1:7467-28999 GCA_032191745.1 Picea mariana | reverse complement strand
GCTTATCGAAAAATGCCCTTTGGATTGATTAATGTTGGAGCCACTTTTCAGAGAGCGATGGACATCGCTTTTCGAGGCCTAATCAATCAGTCTGTCATAGTTTACTTAGATGATTTTACTGTATTCCCTAAAAAAAAAACTGATCATCTAGCTTACTTACGAGCCGTTCTACAACGATGTCGTAAATACGGCATTTCCTTGAACCCTAAAAAATCCATCTTTGCAGTAGAATAGGGTAAACTCTTGGGATTTATTGTGTCAAGTGAAGGGATGATTATCGACCCCGAAAGGACTCAAGTCATCGTGAAACTTCCCACTCCTACATCCAAAAAATCTATGCAGTCTTTCTTAGGCTAGATTAACTTTGTGAGAATATTTGTCCCCAGTTTTTCTGAAATGGTCAGGCCTTTACAGAATTTAATTAAGAAAGACACCCAATATCACTGGGGACCCCTAGAAAATCAATCTTTTAATGCAATAAAGAAGGCCATAATAGACGCTCTGTCTCTCATGGGCCCCGACTTTTCTCAAGACATTACACTCTACACTTTTGCTTCTGACTGTTCTTATGTCGTCGTCCTAACCCAAAAGAATGCCGAGAACAATGAAGTACCCATTGCCTTTATGAGCTCTTCTTTCAAAGGCGCCGAACTTAATTACCCAGCAGTAGATCGACAATCCTATGTTGTTTTCAAAGCAATCAAGCACTTCCGGTCCTATCTTTTGAAGTCAAGGACGAAAGTCATTGTCCCCTACCCAGTCGTCAGGAACCTGTTAGTGCAAAAGGTACTAGGTGAAAAGAGGGTTAATTGGGTCACCTCCTTGCAAGAGTACGACTTAGAAATCACCCCAGCTCAGATAGTAAGAGGCCAAGGGTTATGCAAGTTATTCGTTGATTCAGCAGCAGGACAGCCAGAAGAAAATGATACGTCAAACCTAGGACAACACGATCAAAATCTAATCTGCTGCGCACAAAACCCTGTCTGTCCTTGGTATGACGATATAATATTCTGTCTTGAACATGGGTCATCCACCGGTCACCTGAACCCCAAAAAAAGAAGGGCGTTGAGATTAAAGTCTACCTCCTTTCATTTGGTTAATGGTATCCTGTTTCGTCAAAGTTTTGACGGCATACTGATGCGTTGTCTGGAGAAAGACGAAGCAGAAAAAGTCTTGCTAGAATTGCATGCAGGAGAATCTGGTGGTCATTTTGGTGGTGACACCACTGCCCATAAGGTTTTAAGAGCCGGTTATTACTAGCCCATGCTTTTTATAGACGCCCATGCCTTGTGTCGTAAGTGTACCATTTGTCAGAAAGCATCAGGGAGTTTACAAAAACCTGCCTTTCCTTTGCAGCCCGTCTCAGTAGATTCTCCTTTTCAACAGTGGGGCCTTGATATCATAGGTCCAATCAACCCCCCATCCTCACAACAGCATAATTTTATCATAACAACCACAGATTACTTTACCCGATGGTCTGAAGCTTCCGTGTTAAGAACTGTCAACACTAGTCAGGTAATTGCCTTTCTAAATTCAAATATTATCACTCGTTTTGGTATCCCTGATTGTTTAGTATTCGATAACGCTTCTTACTTTTCCTCTCTTGAGATGAGTGAGTTCACTTTGGAAAAAGGAATCAAACTAAAGTATTCTGCTAGCTATTACCCCTAGGGCAATGGATTGGCAGAATCAACAAATAAGAACTTGATTAAAATCATCAAGAGAACGGTGATTGAAAATCACAAAAATTGGCACAATGCATTGTTAAACGCACTGTGGGATGATAGGGTAATGCCAAAAGATGTTGTAGGTAACTCCCCCTTTTTTCTCGTTTATGGCAGAGAAGCAATTCTGCCACCTCACATTCTTCTTCCTTCACTACAGTTGTCGCATAAAATTCAAGAAGAAGATTGTCCCCCTTTGGAAAACCAAATTAACGCTTTGATGAAGCTAGAAGAGGTAAGAGCCCAAGCTAAACGTAATTTAGATCAACATCAACTATTGGTTAAAAGCTGGTTTGATTCTAACTCTACTTCTGATAGGAATTTTGAAGTAGGTGACCTCGTCCTGAAATGGGACAAACCACATGAGGGAAAGGGAGAGCACACAAAATTTCAAAACTTATGTCTTGGACTGTTTTTAATTGCTGAAAAGTTGGGTCCTAGTTCTTTCCGATTGAAGAATCTTGAAGGGAAACCTGACACCTATCCGGTAAATGGCCAAGCCCTGAAAAGATACTTTGCTTGATGAAAACCCTTGTATATTATGTACATATTTTTCTTTTGTTTGCTTTTTCATTTATTGTTTGTTTTTTATTTCCCCTTTGAGTTTATTAGTTTGTGTTTTTGAGAATACACATACCTGTATACTAAACTATTCAGACAAAGAAAACAGAAAATTCCTTTGTTGGAATAACTGCTAAGAAAATTGTATAAACATCAATGGTATATTTCTAAAATTTATATCTGTGTTGGCAAAAAGTCTGTTGTTTGAAAGAAGTTGACTGATTTCGATCTCTGAGTAAAGGCTCTCATGATCATCTATTATCTTTTTACACTATCCCTATTCCTTAAGGGAATGAATCAGAAGATGTCTCCCTGCCTTAGGAAGTTGGTTTTGTAAATAAAACATCTCTGGATCTTAATAAAGGACACTTTAAAAAAAATTCTGCTGAGGTCTGAAAAAAATATGTTAAAATATCATGATTTTTAGCGTCACCCCGCTCAACTATATATCTTTAAAAAAAATAAAAAATAAAAAATAAATAAAATAAAATAAATCAGTAAAAGAGCTGTGGGAAGTGCTTGTAAACCTGTCGGGATGCTGAACAGGTCTGCTAGCAGTGGGTAAATGCATGCATGGCGCCAAGAAAACTTCGTCGGGGTACTGAACAGGCCTGCTGGCAGCGAAGCAATGTCGGGTATATGAAAATTTGCAAATAAGAAACCTCTTAATGTCCTTTATTCTGATCTAGAACTTCTTGGCAGGATACAGATGTCAGAGTGGGTTAAATGGAAACCCTGTCGAGGCTATGGATGTCTGCTGGCAGCAGTGGCTCTGTCAACAGTATTGGAGATTTTATCTTTAATATCGTGACTCGCTGGTCTTAAGACTATTATTAATTTTCATCTTTTAAAACACTGCTGGAATAGTTGGTTAATGATGATGTTTATACGATTTTCTGGTTGTTATTTTTGAGTTGGAATTATCTTTGCTATCCTAATCTGAATTTGTTCTTTTGGCAGAGATAACTGCTTCTACCAATGTGTCGCCATTGTTGGCAGCCAATTCACATTTTTCTACTGTCCTTATAAGCTGCCTACACCAGTGTTTTGCGAACCTTAATTTTAGTCGCAATTCTCAAGCAAAATGACACTTTTATTTTTGCGCTATTTACACACTTACTTTTCTTCTTGTTTTCATGACTGCAAGCATGAAAACTTGGTTTTCAAAGTCGCATTAAAATCATCACTAAATTGTCGTTATCATTCTTGTCGATATGCCCATTGCGTTTACATTTTACTTATCGTTATATAGTTGGCAAGACCTCTTGATCTATACTCATTTGGCATTCTTTGATTGATTATACAGTTTTGTTTCATGAGTGATTGAGTTTGTGATGCATTGGTGATTGGGTTTACATGTTCTTTGATCGATTTACTTAGCACATTGAAAGCACATTGGTGTTATGATTAAACTCTTGGTATGAATCGTTCTATGCAACGCATGTCACATAGTCAAACCCTTGGTATTGGTTTCGATTCATTTGTTTGGTTTTGAAACTATAACTATTGCTTGCACGAATGTTTTATCCACTTACCAAAGGTTTTGATTGATTGATTGAAGTGGTATAGTTGTAACACATATGCATTGTGAATTGAATATTTGAAAGCACCGATGGTTGTACCATGGTAATGACTATTCTGCATGGGTAGAAATAGCTCCACCACCTTCGCACGATGTAATTAATGCCTTCCCTTATCCCTGTTTCACCTCTGCTAATTTCAGGTAAGCCTGTGAGCGTTCTACTCCTGCGTATGCTGCATTCAAACCCTGTCTCATTCACATCGCTTACCGTGTGCTCTTCTCTATGGCACCGATGGTGCGAATAGAGCCAAACGGTAGTCAAAATCTGCTACTATTTGATAACACACAGAAAGATTTGGAGGATAGTGGTTGGCTTATGTTTGTACAGAGGTTCGAGGGTTTCAATCTGTTTGTTGCACAACAATTCTCCCTTACCTTTGATGGGTGTAGGGACAAAGTAGGTGACATTCAGTTTGAAATCAGTGAAGAGTTCATTAGCTCTGCCACAGGATTAGCAGCCATGGGCCAACGATGGTTTAAAAACTCTAAAGTTGATGAAGTGCCATGGCCGTTACTGTTCGTATCATGAAAAGTCACATCCTGTGACAAAGGTATGCCTATTTCCATGCTTAAACCAAGGTGGCATGATCTTTTGATAGTGGTTAGACAATTTGTGACCTATGAGGGTCGATATGGATTGGTTTTTCTTTATCACCTTCGATTGTTAATGAATTTCATGGGTTATCCATTGAATATGCCATTTTATTTCCAGTGTAGTCTTTACAAAATGGCTAAGAGGTTTAAATGAGAGAAGGCTGATAGTAGCTTGTTTCACCACGACCTGATCAGACTCATCGTCGTTCACCATTTAAACCTCCACGACGATAATTGGCAAGCTTTTTTCTCTCGGAATGGTTTTGTTGATTTAGAGTCTGTCATAATCGATAAGTCTGTGTTCAGTGAGACTAAGGTCAGGCCACTCGTGCCTTTTCATGCCCTTCTACACTCACCCAAACCCTCGATCTCCCCTGATATTGACCTACCCGACATTATAACAGACAAGGTTGAGGCTGTTAAAAAGCCTGTGAGCAAGAAGGTCAAGGGTAACCCTACTGTCGATAGCAAAGGTAAAAGGAATGCTCGATTGATATCGATACTGGCCCGGAATAAACCTAAGCCAAATACTGAGCAGAAGCCCATAGTCCTCAGCGAAGATTCTGACTCAGATGTCGAGCACTTCCTGGCTAGTGAGTACCCTTACTCCCATGGCTTGTGCCCCGAGCCACCCTATGACTACGTGTCTAATTTACCCCCTTTCCTAAAGAACAATCCTAGCTACCCTAGGATCAAGCTTCCTAATGAAACCCTCAGTGATTTGAACAAATCCTCGACTGTCGCTTAGAAGCCTGAACAATCGTTATGAAACCAATGTGATGTGTGGTTGGAGCGCTACTATATCGACGTTCCCTTATTACAGTCAAAAATCAAATCGTTGGAAAACCAAGTTACATTGTTGACAAGCCAAAGGGACAAGCTTCTAGCTAATGAAAAGAAGTACAAAACCACTGGTTCGATCGTATTTAGGAATGTCGAGTCAGCGACAGCCTTTGTCAATTCCAAACTTTCATGACCAAGTTGTCTGTTGATTATCCAGGTATGAATTTCGATATCAATTCCGTTCTATGAATTGCTTGGATTAATATAATGAGTTGGTTTTTGAGTTTTGATAAGTCAGTATAGTATTCGAAATAATTTTGTCATGGTTAGATTATCAAAACGGTTATAAAGTCGAATATGGTTATGATTTTGGTATGCAATTTTGTCGTGCCCAGCTTAGTAGAAGTGATCGATTGGTTTTGACTTGGTGTAATTCGTTTTAGAAAATTTCTGTTAGTTTGAATTAATGTGATCAATGAAGTTTTCTTTAGCTTGGATTTTGTTTGCATCTGACCTGTACAGGAGATTTTTATGCTAAAATCAGAGCACGACTATGTTTTGATTTGGTATGAGTATGTTGTGGTTGGATCATGTCGGCTCTGATTTAGTTTTTATGGTTTGATTTTGGAACGATTTCATGGGCTTGATTTGTTATAATCCTTTAATATGTTATGTGTCATTATTAATGATTGGTCTAATAAATATGATGTAATCTTCTAAATCAGGAAAACAACTCTGTTTGACTTCAATTTGGAAAAAACGACTCTATTTTGTGTGGAGTCGATATTTGGCCTATGTCGAAGATCTCTTCGCCGAAATCATGGAACTGTGTTGATTCATAACGACTATGTCAAACTCAAACTGTTCGATTCGCTCTTTTTTTGATTGGATTGCTGCGTATCTTGAGTTAGCACGATTGTTTTTATGAGTTGGATTCGTATCGAAAATAGACTTGATGTTGCTCTGTTGATTTTAATTTTCAAAATGAGTTTGTTAAATTCAGATCGACATATGTTATCTCTATTGAATTCGCATGAGAAAATTCGGTTAATAGTTCGTTTTGAAATGAATTCAAATAATGATTTCGTTGAATGTCAATCGATTTTGTTTCCCCTAATTGGCAATAACAAACGTTGGACGAGTCCCATGGATCCTGTTATCAACCGATTAATTCCATTATGATTTCATTTGTGATAATTTACACACTAGTTTCGATTTGATTCGCTAATAGCATGGATCATCTGTCTATGTTTAACATAGTGCGATCAATTTGAGAAAACGATCCTGTTAATTTGGTTTGGATACGATAGTGATCTTGTGAATAGCTGAAGCAACTATTTGTGTTGATTTCAATTGGTCCATGAAATGATTTCATTACTGTTCGGTTATCCAATAGGATTCTGTATACCCGAATTGGGGGTAATGAATTAAACAGAGTGCATTCATCTCTGTTATCATTTGATTTGGTTTGTTCAATTTGCATACAAGTGTCGATTTGAATGATGCTTTTAGCAATCAAATATCTTTCAATAGTTTGAATGCATTTTCTAAGATTCGAATTGATTTTAATACGATTCTGTGTTTGATTTAGACCAGCTACGGAATCGTAAGATTCTGTAGCTAGTCTTAGAAATTAGATTTTTGTTAATTTTATTAATAAACTATTCCTTAATATTGTCTATTTTTGTCCTTGTTCAGGTACATATGAATTGCAATGGTCATTTTGGGCATGCTGTGGTAGTCTAGGATATATTTGTGTGATATAGTTTTTATTTTAGGTTGTTAGTTTACTCAGACTTGGGATATTTCCCAGATTTGTGTAAACAATTTTGATAACTCCCACAGGGATGTTTTACCCTGTGGGAGGTCTTTAAGTACTTATTATTTTTGTAATAATAATCATCCTCACTTGTGGGAGAACCAGGCTATGGATTTCTGATACAAACTGAGACAAGAGTTGATGTCTTGTAACAGCTTTCGCTTTCAATATATCAAACTTTTGTTTCAAGTTTTATGCATATCAGTTTGCAGTTGATTATAGACTACTTTAGCTATCATAATCTATTGCAGGATGATATGATTTGATTAATGTGCTATCCATATCTGATCTCTTTCATTATTTTAAAGTACAACAATCACTTTGTTTCAGTTAATGAATCACAGATTTCTCTTCTTCGTTAATTGAATCATTTTGTATGGATCTTTGCATATAGATTTATCTAACTGTGAAGATTTATAAATCATAAGGTTGCTGTAAATTTTTATGTCGTGTTTGTCCTGTAATTCTATTTGAAGAGAACAGCTACTTCTAGTTTACGAGAAGCTCATGGATAATCCGGTGCGGATTTCCTCCCTCCGATCAGCCAAGACAATCATTACATACAGGACAAACCTGGAGAGTTTCTTCAGGTTAGTTTGTATTTATTTGATAGTTAATTTGTTAGTATAATTTAAGTAGTTTAGTTAGATATATGTGTAGTTTAGATTTGTAGTTAGAGTTAGTATTTTAGTTGTTTAATTTATATAGTTTTTATTTTATTTCTTTTTCATAAAATCATTAAAATCAAAAAACAATAGCTCTCACTGTCTTAAGGCAGAATATGAATGAGTTTTTCAGGTTTTCATGCAAATCTGTAAATTGTAAATATTGTAAATTTGTGAATAAGATTTATTTCTGTTAGTAGTTAGATATTTAATTTCTTAGAGTTATTATAGCATTAGATAGTAGATTGTATATATAATAGTTAGATTTGTTTAGTTTGTTTTTATAGTTATTTTTAGTTAGATTAGTTAATTTAGAATAGTTTTTCCTTAGGACTTATATCGGCTAACGGAGCCGCTAAACCCGTCAGGGTGGGTTATCCTAAACGGCTTGGGTTATTTAGACAACCCTGGACCAGATCCACTCTTCCGGTTGACAGACGGTCAATTTCGCCTGTCAACAGAGCCCTCCTCGAAGCCACAATTATTCAATGGAGTCGCCAGATAGAATGTTACAATCAATTAAATGTCCAGGATTTGTCTATCATCAAACTTGGATCTATGTCATCTCCCAAGGAAGCTGAGATTCAATCTCCTCTCCCTGGAAACAATGCCAATTTGTTATCACTCTGGGAAACTCTTCTAGGTTGTATCTCAAATATGCCTGGTAACTTAACTATTCTTGCAATGGTTCACTCAATGATGTATGTGGGGTTGGATAAATATGAATATCTAACTCACCGGATTATATACTCAAGATTGTCTAATATTATTCAAACAGTGCAAGGCCTTCAAGAGCTATTATCAGATAGGTAGCTTATCAAATAGAACAAAAAATAATCACATCAACAAGAACATATATATATATATATATATATATATATATATATAGATATAGATATAGATATATATAGATATATATATATATATAACAATACATATGATGGATCAAGAAACTAGTATGATTACTTATGATCCTTTTATCACTAATCAGATGGTGAGATGACAGTCACCTATGGACTATGTAAACACATAAAAATAACAGAGTTCAACTCATAAGAAGAAGCAGAAAGGGAGAAGAAGATCTGACAATATCAATAAAGGAAGCTTGCAGGATGAATATATTATAGAAAGAGTCTCTATTACAAATGAAGCATAGTTTAGAACTCAAAATCGAACCATTGGTTCCTCAAATGTTTATGGATTTATAGCCTTTACATCAGATATCCAGATCCTAGAAAACTAGATCAGATTTACTCGAATAGAAAGTCAAAAAATGATACAAGAGAATAGGAAAAGATCCTATAAAGTAGGTCAACTCCTTATCTCTAATGATCTTCATATCTTCATGATCTTCGACATATATAGGGATCTTCATGAGTTGATAGATAATTTGAATTTGCCACCTTTTCCAAAAAGATAGTGTTTTGCCAAAATAAGGTAGCAAACTCAATCTTCTCCTCTTGTTGGCACCCTTTAAAACTGGAACATAAACCCAATAATTATGTCATTAATTATTATCTATCATTAGAAACCTCCCTCATGGAATTCGAATCAAGGAAACTTGGATTTGTGCAAAAATAGTAGCTTGATGCCCTGTTCTGTGCTTTTGGTGGCTAGGAAAAGACAAATATGCTTCTTTAATATTGACCTATATATCTCAAATAAAATAGATGGGTACAAAATGGAAGAGTATTTTGTAGATTGGTTTCTTGTGAGAAAAAACTTCTCTCATTTCTTTGAGATTTGTTTGCATTTTCCCTGGATCTACATTTCAAAAACATGTGTCAAACAGGGAAATTCTGAGATCCGAAAATTAGGGATCAAAGATGAATTTGATTCTCCTAATATATGACACCTGTAGGAAAAATGAGAGAGGTTATTGTTCTTTGACATGTTATAAACAAAAATCTCCACCCGTTTCTCAAAATGATTCTCTAGTCGCTCAGAATCATCATTTTAAAACCATGACTCAGCAGTGTAAAAACAAACTTTTTTGCACTTTCGTTGGCTAAAATAGCCCCAAATTTCGCGCTTAAGATGTCGAAAGCTAAGGTTTTTGGTGGCTTAGAAGCGCATTTGGAGAGGCACTTATCCACTAAAACCTGTAATTTGAATTTTTTGAAATAAAAAACAAATCCAATGTTTTTCAATCTTTATTACAAACATAAGGGTCTAAAAAATGAACCTTAAAAAATTTAGAAATGTATTTTTCAATGACTTCCTATCACCTAAATAAACAAATTTGATTGGTTTATTTTAGGAGATAACAGAAAGGTCAAAAATACAAGGGTGAATCTGGACTTTTGATTGCGAGGACAGGTGTCTGTAGATCAGTCGCTCCAGAATATTGGAGTATGGAAGAAGGCGAGGTTTGAGGTTGCAAAACCCTAAAGTCCAGAGAACCACAGAGATCACAACCATTGATTGAAGGGGACACTTGTCAGTATATATTTCTCTCTAGAATATTGATCTGCAAAGGAAACTGGGGTTTGAGATATTGAAACTTCGAAGTCCAAAATTTCAAATCGATCACAGTCGTCGATCGGAGAGAGGGAGACCTGGATCATTGATTCCGAGGAATAGATCTCGGTCGTTTGTTTGAAATCACTGTCAAGATTGTGATATCGATGGTCAACTAGCATTGCGGGGATAAGGGTTGCATGGAATTTAAAAATTCGAGGGCGGGCCGTAATCCATACCGTGGTTTCTTTAGGAAGACACGTGGAGGCTCGAGGAGAATTGTGAGCCCAAAAGTAATTTGAATTAAAAATACTTGTGGCCATGCCCACAATCGCATGGTCACCACCAAGGTTACATTAGAGGAGGGGATGAGAGAAAAGGCGCTAACGCTCGATACTCTGAGGCTTTTGTAGAGCGTGAAAAGGAAGGTTGTGGGGGCCGAGAACCCTATGCAGGGAGATGAGGGGACTTGTGTTTAACACAGAATGAGACCAATAAGGTTTCAAAGAGTCAACTGACTCCAGAATCAAAGATCCTGAATGGGAGGTTGCACAACCCTTAGGAGATAAGGGGGTCTGCACCAAGTGGTATCAAATTTGAAGTTTTTCTTGCAGATAGAAGGAAACGGAGAGGAGACAAAAGAACTCGAAGTTGTACTCTATGTGTGACAAATAGTTAACACAATTCCACCAAGGAGACAAGTGGAACCACCTTTATCCAATCGGGTTGTAGAAAGGGAGATGCGAGAACTTCATGTAAGATTAGAGGTGATGGAGGAAGCATAGAGGAGAGCACGTGATGCTAGAGACATCAATGATGCAGAGGGTAAAGAAGTAGAAGTTGAAGAAGTTGCAGGAGAGGATGTTGCCGAAGAACATTTTCTCAGAGTAGTTTCTATATTGGGAGGTAGAGCCAAGATAGAGATCCCAATGTATGAAGGCAATGTATGAAGGAAACCCAAAGTTATCCTTACAAGTACTTCAATGGATGATTTTCCTGAAGAAGTTTAGGAATTGTTGGATAATTTTGTTGACATAATGGTGGATGAGATGCCTAACTCATTACCACCAATCAGAAGTATCATCCACCATATTGACTTGATACCAGGAGAAAGTTTGTCGAAGAAAGAAGCATACAGATTAACACCTTGATATAATGAGGAAGTGAAGAACCAAGTCGAGGAACTATTAGACAAGTGTTTGGTCAGAGAGGTCTTGAGTCCATGCACAGTACCAACTGTGTTGAGTCCAAAGAAGGATGGAGGATTGAGAATGTGTATAGACTCAAGAGACATTAACCATATCACCATCATGTATAGATTCCCTTTACCAAGAATGGATGATTTAATGGATTGTTTAAGTGGAGCCAATTTCTTTTCTAAAATAGATTTGAAAAGTGGATATCACCAGATTAGAATGAGAGAAGGTGATCATTGGAAGACAACCTTTAAGACAAATGAAGGTTTGTATGAGTGGCTTTTTATGCCATTTGGCTTGACAAATTCCCCGAGTACTTTTATGAGGCTGATGAATGAGATACTAAAATATTTCATTGGCAAGTTTTTGGTTGTATATATGGATGATATACTGATCTTTAGTAGGACTAAAGATGAGCATTTGAGGCACCTGACACTAGTGATGAGGAGACTACAACATGAGAAGTTATTGATAAATCTGAAGAAGTATTCTTTTATGAAGACATAACTCATTTGCTTGGGTTTTGTGATCTCTTCAAATGAACTGAAGATGGATCCAGAGAAGGTGAAAGCAATCAAAGAATGGCCATCACCAAAATGTATGTTTGAGGTAAGGAGATTCCATGGACTAGCAAGTTTCTATAGGAAGTTCATCAGAGACTTCAGTGGAATTTGCATGCCAATGATGGATACAGTGAAGAATAAGCACAAGTATTTTAAATGGATAGAGGAAGTCGAGAGGAGCTTCAATATACTGAAGGATAAAATAACAGAACGACCAATTCTGGTCTTGCCGAATTTTGAAAAGACATTTCAAGTGAGATATGATGCAAGTGGAGTTGCAATTGGAGCAGTTTTGAGCCAGGCTAATAGACATATTGCCTATTTCAGTGAGAATTTTATTGAGACCAACAAAAAATACTCCACGCATGATAAGGAGTTTTATGCCATAATTCAATCCTTGAAGAAATGGAGACATTACCTTGTCCCACTTGAATTTGTCTTGTATAGCGATAACCAAGCTTTACAATTCATAACCAGACAGGGAAAATTGAATCAGAGGCATGCAAAGTGGGTTGAGTTTATGAAAAATTTTACTTTTGTCATAAAACATATTTTTGGGAATGCTAACAAGGTTTCTGATGCATTAAGCAGGAGATGCTTGATTCTACAGGAATTTCAGGTGAAGACCTTGGGGTTTGAACACCTTAAGGACATGTATTGTGATGATGCAGATTTTAAGGAAGCATATAAAGCATGTGAAAATATTGTTCGGAGAGACAGGATCCAGTGGACATAGCATATGATTCAAGAGGGATTGTTGTTCAAGGGAAATCAATTGTGCATACCAAAATTCTCAACGAGGGATAACTTTTTGAAGGAAAAGCATAGTGGAGGATTGGTTGGACATTTCGGCGATGATAAAACATTTGAACAGTTGAGAAATTCATACTATTGGCCAGGTATGAGAACATAAGTGATAAAGTTTGTGAAAATATGTAGAATCTACCAACATGAAAAAGGAAAAAGACACAACATTGGATTGTATCAACCATTGCCAATACCAAAGAGGCATTGGAATGCAATAAGCATGGATTTTGTGTTGGGACTGCCAATAACACAAAAATTATTTGATTCCATATTTGTGGTAGTGGAGATATTTTCAAAGATGGCACACGTTATCCCATTCCATAAGACTAGTGATGCAACACATGTTGCAAATCTATTTTTCAAGGAAGTTGTGAGACTTCACAGCCTACCCAGAAGCATTGTCTTGAACAGAGACACAAACTTTGTTGGACACTTTTGGAGAACACTGTGGAAGAATTTGGGGACAGATTTGTCCTTTATCTCATCTTATGACCCTCAGAAAGATGGGCAGACTAAGCTGGTAAACAAAAGTTTGGGAAACTTATTGAGGAGTCTGGTTATTGAGAACCATAATCAGTGGGATCAGATTCTGCTGCAAGAAGAATTTGCATACAATGACTCACCAAATAGGAGCACTGGAAAGAGCCCATTCCAAATATTGTATGGAATGCGAAATAGGGGAGTATCTGAGTTGAGATACTTGTAAGAGAGTGAGATCAGGAGCGCTGGAGAAGAAGATTTTTCTGCAGAAATGTAGAAGCTCCATAGCCATATCAGAGGACAATTGCAGAGTTCCAACTAGGAGTACAAGAACATAGCTGATCAACATTGCAAAGAACTTCAATTTGAAGTAGGAGAATAGGTTCTAGCACATCTTAGGAAAGAAAATTTCCCTAGGGGAACATATAACAAGTTAAAGATGAATAATATAGGACCATGTAAGATCTTGAGGAAGTTTGATGCAAACACCTATGATATTTAGCTGCCAGATGATGTGGGCATATCACCCATATTCAACGTTTCGGACCTGTATCCTTATAGGAAAGATGACATAGAGGGATAAAAACATCAAGAGAAGGTCCCATGGGAGAAACAAATGCCTATAGCAGAAAAACCACAGATGGAGAATATTGTTGATCAAAGGATTGACAAGAAGAAAAAAAGGAAGACCTATTTTGAATATTTGGTCAAGTGGAAAGGACACCTAATTGAATATGCCAGTTGTGAAAATGAAGCTGTTATCCAGAAGCATGGAAATTCAGTGTAGGAGCTCATAGATAGGAGTCCATGAATTTTTTTCAAGGGGAGTATGATGTAGGAGCATCGTTGGCAAGCACGTAGAGTAGGAACACTCAATGCATGGGAATATTTTTGGAATATCAACGCTCGCATTCTCAGTGAATATCTTGAAGCACGCCTGAACTCATTGTTGAAAAAATCTTTGAAGCACGCTTGAACAATTGCGAGAGAAGCGGGAGTTTCCACTCCTGCTCTGGAATATGAATGATCTAAGATAGTTGTTAGGTTATGTTTTTGGAGTAGACAATTAGATCGGGGGGGGACCCTAAGAACCCTTTTATATAAATAGAGGTTTTGTACGCCCAAATGAGGCTAGCTACAAGTTAGTAAGAGATTTCTTAGTTTTCAATTTTTGTTTTGATTATAGTTGTATCCATTTTAACTTTTGAATATAACGAAGAAAAATTGACCCAATGCATGGTGCGAACATTGCTTGCAACTTTGTTATTGTGTTTTCATGAATGAATGAATGAATTTTTTTATGAGTAGATGGAACTATGAATGTTAGGATAAGTTTCAATTGTTTCTCTTCTGTTGAAAGTGGTGTAAGGTGTGCACACAGAATTATTGATCAATTGAAAATTTACCTTGATCTAATAGAAATGACAAGGGTTCCCATTGATAACCCAATCGAAATATGAGGGGAATCAAGTGTCCTAGAGTCGATGCGACTTGAATAAATCATCGGGTCATAAGATCTTGAGGTTCCACCACCACAGATCGGATCACCAGGGGAAATTTTGACCCAGCCCTAGATAGAAATGACATTAGGGAGTACCAGTGTACCAAATCCCTTGTTCGATTTGATAACCATCTACGATGATGAGGAGACTTCAGAGATGTCCCTGGTCACTCCAGTTCAAATTACAGAGGATAAAGAACCCAAGAGAGAATCCACCCCAAGTCCCGATGCTCCAATTCAGAGTCATCCATAGAGCGAGCATGAGGAAGATATTTCCTTGTATGTTAAGCCACTTGACATACCGGGAACCCCGATGGAAAGCTCAAGGGATGAGATAGGATCAAACAAAAAATAAGAAGAAATTCCACAACAGGAAATTGACATTTCAACAATCAATTACCAAGTAAGTACCAAACCTTCCTCTGATTCCTCGGTTTTGGCCAGTACCCTACCACCTAATGAGAAATAACCAAAGGCCGAGCCATTAGGACATATAGAAGAGGTTCAGGAATCCATCCTTGAATACATATACACAGTCCAAAGCCTATGAAATACTATTACTTGGGTAGAAAAACAAATCCCATAACCTGTTGATGAGGTCGTCGATATACAAGAAATCAGCTGTGACTGAAAGAGGAAATACATCATGAAGAGAGCCACTAAGAAGAGGAGGATTATGTTGGACAGTTCGATCCTCATCACCACAGAGGAGAAATTGATCAGCACAGAGCATGGCAAGATGTCTAAGCTTATTAGTGCATGGATGACAATCACAGATGCCACCCTGGATATAGAAAGGAAAGATGAAGAGGAGTTGGTGGCTGCACTAAAGGAGTTGGTGCATCTGTGTCACTTGGTGAAATACTTTCAGGACTCCATGAAAGAAAAAGTGTTTTTGAGAAGTGAGTTCCAAGATGCCTATGGAAAATTTAGGAATGAATGACACATTTTCACTGCAGGGATAACTGACCTCCAAGAAGAGACCCTTATGGCACTATTAACTTGTAAATACATGTAAATATGGTACGAGAAGGCCCACCAAGCATTGGAAAGAATTTATTACATTATCACGGTTAAAAAGGGGCGATATGCTGAAGAGCATGACATTCGAGTGCTAAGGGACAACAACATATATCAGATAAGGAAGGCAGTTGAATACTGGGTGAAAATGGACCAAGAACCTCAGCGGGAGATTCAAGAAAAATGGGTCGATTGCGAAAGAAGTTGGATCAATATTAATCGGGAGATGAGAGACATCGGTCTTCTAGAATTCAGCTCACCCGAGGACTTTGTTCAATTGCATGACATAGTCAAACAACATGCAGAACAAGAATCAACATGGGCTGCAGAGATAGAAAAGGTGGCGAACATGGCGCCAGGACAAGTGCAACAGTTCATGGAGCACCTGATTAAGGCTCAAACACTATTACAATAGTTAAGTGTCAAAATAGTCAAATATTAGGCACGGGCATTAGAATTAAAGGAGATCATTTCGGTCGATGGACCAACACAAATTATCATATGCCAACACAAGCGAGGAAATATTCATCAAATGGTTAGAGTATGAAAAGATTCATCCACTTCAGTAAATTTGTTTGATGACTCTTCGAAGACAGAGAGATGAAAGCACCATGTGGTAATGTTTTTTTTTAATTAGCTTTCACTTTTGATAGTTGTTTTTAGTTAATGATTTGTTATAAATAAGAGGATTGACCTTTTAGAAGGGGTCGATGGTTTTGGAAAATACCTTCATTTTTGGAATTGTAAAGAACTATTTTAGAACTACCTTGATTGAGAAGCCCTATTTAGGACATGAGACAAAATTTTGTTTTGCATCAAAGGCATGTGTGATTGGATCTGAGGATGAATTACTTCTGACTTTATTTCATGAATGGATGTTGTAATGAGTAATATTTTCTAGATCTATTGATAAGTTAGTTGATTAAATATTTTTATAGTTCTTGTCTCTATATGATGAAAAGAAAATCGTTGTGTTAATGTGTGATTAATGATTAGAGCTAAGTAAACTATTTTTCTTGCCATAATTTTATTGCATGTATGTTTCCTTTCGATAATTGTATCTCAGTCAATAATTGAAATACCAGCAAGTTAATGTATTAGTACTAGGCTTGTCATAGGTGTGAAAATATTTATTTGCATACTTGAGAAAAATGGTTATCCCAAGCTCAACCTTCTTCAGTAATTAATATTTCCCATTTTACTAGTTGGTTTATACCAGCACACATATTTTTATCAGATCCATCTAATAAAAGAAAATACAAAAAGAGAATATTTAAATTGAAGGAGGAACTTTCATAATAAGATATCTTTCCAATCAGTACGTAAATCCCATCAATTATTTGGTTGGATTGATAGATCTGGAGAACCATTACACTATCAAATGTTGCAGATTCTAATTGGGCCTCCGTGGCGAGTTTGGTTCTTGATGTTGAGTTAAATGGATTTAGGACCCCTCAACAAAATATACCAATGAATATGATGATGAATACACATCATAGAAAGAATTTTTTTAAGCCATTTGTCTTAGAGACTCCAAGATAATATGAATAATAGATAGGGGGAGTTTATGTGGTAGCTGAGACAGACCAGAGAACCATCTTATGAGCAACTTGTAGAGTTTGAGTAGATAGATTCATTGCATTCAATTAAAATAAGTACAATATGATAGTTCAATTAGTTGTAGTAGTACTTCATGATAGTACAATGACATATGAGTCAAAATTATGGATATTTGTGTAGCAGAGTCTTGGACAGTATGGACATAGATGGATTCATAAGAACACTTAGCAGGTTTGGAAAGATATATGACAGTGGATGAGAGCATGGATTCCAAATTGATAGATTTTTTTTGACATGTGTAATGCATATAGAAGTTCACATTCAAAACAGAGTAATGCTCAGAAACAACAATGACAAAACTCTCTACGAGCTATGGAAAGGAAGACCAACAAATGTGAAGCACTCCAGAGTATTTGGAAGAAAATGCTATATCAAAAGAGAATATGGAAGAATGGGAAAGATTGACTCTCATGTGAACAAAGGATTACTTGTTAGTTACTCAAGTACAAGGAAAACATATAAGTATTACAATTTGAGATTGAACAAAGTTGTGGAAAGCATCAATGTAACAATTGATGAAACAAGTGGATGAGAATCAAATGAAGAAGAAAATGAATTAGTGGAACAACTTTAGGAAGAAGAAGCAAAAGATGAAGAAGAAGTAGAAGAGGAATATGAATAAGATCAAACAGAAATAGAAGAGAAAGTTTAGCAAGTGCCTCCAAAGACACCTAGCAAACAAGTACAAAAGAATCATCCTTCAGATCAGATTATTGGAAACAAGGATGTAGAAGTTGAGACTAGAAGAAGAATGTGTTCACCAGAACAAATGCACCTAGCACTCTTATCTATGATAGAATCAAATAGTTTTGAAGAGGCCAGAAAAGATGAATTATGGAATAAAGCCATGAATGAAGAATTGGATCAAATAAAGAAGAATGACACTTGGGAATTGGTTTCAATACCAAGGAATAAGAATGTGATTGGCACAAAGTGGGTTTTCAAAAATAAATTGAATGAAGATGGACATGTTACTAGGAACAAAGCTATATTGGTATGTAAAGGATACACACAGGTTGAAGGAATCGACTTTGAAGAGACATTTTCCCCAGTTTCCAAAATGGAAGCAATTTGATTTCTCTTAGCTTATGCATTCTCCAAGAATATTAAATTGTACCAGATGGATATGAAATCAACATTTCTGAACAGGGAACTTGAAGAAATCTACATTGAAAAACCAGAAGGATTTCAGTTGTCATGGAACGTAGATTACGTCTGCAAATTGAAGAAGGCCTTGTATGGTATAAAACAAGCTCCTAGAGCATGGTACTCTAGACTGGATAAATATTTATAGCAGGCAGGGTTCAGAAAAGGAAGCACAGACAACAACTTCTACATCAAGGTAACTCAAGATAATATTTTATTAATTGAAGTTTATGTTGATGATATTATTTTTGGAAGTAATGATGATAGGTTAAGCCAAAAATTTTCAAAGGTTATGAAAAATGAACTTGAAATCTCATTACTTGGATAAATATGCTTCTTTCTGGTTCTTTAGATACATCAAAGCAACTAATAAATTTTTATTTCTCAAACTAATTATATCAGATAAATTCTAAAGTAGTTCGGAATGGAAGATTACAAACCAGTTACCACTCCTATGAAAATCGGTTGCAAGTTGAGAAAAGATGATGATTCAAAATCTACAAACTAGAGGAAATACAGGTCAATGATTGGTAGCTTACTATATGTGACAGCATCCAGACCAGATGTAACGCAGGAAGTTGGACAGGTGGCACGATTTTAAGAAACACTAAAGGAATCACATGTCTTAGCAATGAAGAGGATTTTCAGATATCTCAAAGGAACATAAGAGTTTGGATTAAGGTATCCAAAAGGAAAGGATCTATCACTTATTGCCTACACAGATGTAGATTGGGCAACTTTCACTGATGATCGACGAAGCACTAGTGGAGAAACATTATACTTGGGTGAGTGTTTAGTATTTTGAATAAGCAAGAAACAATCATCAATATCTTTATCTACATCCGAAGAAGAGTATATTGCAAAAGCATGATGTTGTACATAGGTTCTATGGATGAAAAAAACTTCGATAGATATACAGGTTGAGTATTATGAGCCCATTCCAATCTATTGTGATAATACAAGCGCCATATGTATCTCAAAGAACTTGGTGATGCAGTACAAGATGAAGAACATTCCAATCAAGTATCACTTTCTATGGGAACAGGTTGCAGAGAAGAACATCGGATTTGAATATGTGGGAACAAAAGAACAAGTGGTAGACATCTTTACAAAACCACTTGCACGGTAATCCTTTGAGTATCTTCACCAGAGACTCAGAGTAATTTCTACTCCAAAATGAATTCTTTTGAATGCTTATCTTATATGTCTTAGATTTACATGAGGAAGCACCATAAAGAGGACAATTCAGGTTGGGATATCAGTTTCAGGAAGAGTTCAATCAGGGGGATCAACCCCAAATGTAAATATACCTTTTCCATTGATGACAAAGGGGGAGAGATTTATCAGATGCAAAGGTAAATGCATGGAGAAAGAGCACAGAGGCATGGTTCCAGGGGGAGCGATGGTCACAATGGGAGAATGAGTGATATGAATTCATTATTTCATAAGAGTGTTTCCATCAATGCCAAAGGGGTATATTGTTGATTATTTGGGTTGGTTGTCATTGATGTCAACCATTGAAGAAAGTCTAGTAGTGAATTCCAATAGCACCAAATTTTGGGTAATGGAACTAAGTTTTTTTAATGTATAATGGTATTAGTTTTAATATATTTGAAGGTAATACTATTCTATATGGATATTGCATGTCATTCCATTTACGGTGGTATGTGGAATGTCACATAACTCCACACTGTTAGAGATTTATGGCCATCTGAAGTTGGAGAACCCTCATGAGTCATCTAGAAGCCCCAAAAGGTCAAAGTAGTCAAAGTGGTTGCAAAGAATAAATTATTCAAGTAAGAATATTCTATATGGATAGTACATGTCATGCCATTTTTGGTGGTATTTGGAACATCACATAACACCTTAGGGTTAGAGAGATATGGCCATGTGAAGTTGGAGCACCCTCATGAGTCATCTAGAAGCCCCAGAAGGTCAAAGTAATCAAAGTGGTTGCAAAGAAGAAATTATTTAAATAGTAAAGTGAAGTGATGAGTGTAATATAAGTCAATCTGGATACAAAAGAAATTATTTAAATAATAAAGTTAATGGAGAAATTACTAAGTGGACAAGTGGTTAGAAGTGGGTTAGCCCTAAAATAAGGAAATTGGTTTAAAATGGTTAAAAGGAAACTGGTATAACCTTAATTTGCACCATACATGCTTACCTAGCATTAGGCCATCTCAGATTCCTTCTTTTCCAAAACACTAGTGAAGAACTCTTCTAAAAACTCCATTTTTAAAAGTCCACGCTAGCTGACCCACTACATCCCACATGGATCTACAGTGTCCACGAAAAAAAGAAAGTTGCCGACGAAACACACAACTTTGGGTGAGTTAACTGAATCTTCCGGCCATGCATGGCCGAGGGTTCTTCCAAATACCTAGCTTCTTCTAGCTTATAAAAGAAGGGTTAGGGGTCCTATTTGGAAGAGGAGAATAAGAGTAAAGAAAATCTACCCAATTGCACATTCCCATTGTCCCAACCCTTTAGCCATCCTTGTGAAAAGAGAGATACAAAGAAAAGAAGTTGGAGGACATTTGAAGAGGAGCCCAAGATCAGGTTTGTGGAGCAGTGCCCAGTATCAACATTGTAAGTTGATTCATTTAAGTTAATAATAAAGAAATGCTTTTTCTATCCCACTATATGAGTTCTTCATAGTTTAGTAAATATATGTTTGAATCTCTAACCCATTAGTCTATAGGTATAATGCATGTGTATTTTGTTGTTTGTTTTGTATGCAGGTCAGCCTTGGGAGGAGAGCTGCTAACAAGTGATCAAGCGTGAAGAATGATCAACGTCGAACGTTTGGAAAAAGGTATGTTGGTCTAACGATGTATTTGATGAAAAGAAATGGGGATTAGGTCTGGGGACGAAGATAGAAAGTAGGTTTCTTTTGGTCATATCTACATGCACAATATAACCCTATTTGCTAGTCTGTAGGGGGATTTCCCACCACAACAGAATTGGCGACCATACTGGGGAAGTCTCTAGGGTTCCTAGGAAATTTT
>JASDQU010507809.1:40539-52056 GCA_032191745.1 Picea mariana | reverse complement strand
TTCTGTTCTTTTCTTAATATCAGTTTGCAGTAGATATTGTACAAGGTTAGAATTTACAAAACTCTAGTTTGGTTTGGATGTATATATGCATACTACTACAATACTTTAGCACCATATGTCACTCATGATCTTTGATACCCATCTTGGTGCACAAGGTATGGAAGATATTTGTGAACTTGGGCACTGCTTGGCCTCTTTCCTATCGCAGTGTGGTCCATTTTGTATATAGGTCATCATAGCTTCTGACAGGGTAATACCGTTCCTTAATATCATCCCTGAAGGACTCCCATGTGACCTCAAATGTAAATAATGAGGGTTCCTCTAGTTCATTTTAATCACATAACGTTTACCACCAATATTTGACATGGGGAATGACTTTGAGGAGTGCAAAAGTAATATTTTATCTATTAAAAACATTATGTACAAAGAAATACCGTTCTAGATGATTCAACCATTTGTCTACAACATCTTCGTTTATATTACCTTCAAATATAGGAATATCAAATTAGATTTGTACCTTGAAGGGGGCGACGCCTCCCCTTGAGGAATATGTGTCTCATGTTGGTAACTGCTGAAGGCTTTGCGCAAAATTATCCATCATCTCATTCCTCTATTGCATGAGGGATTCCTCCAGAAACATTTTGAAAGGATATCCTACCCCATTGTATTTATTTTCTCCCACCATGAGAGGTCTCTTGGGTGTGCGAGAGCTCTTGTCCTTAATAGAAACAAGCTTGAGACCCAATTTTTTGTACCTAGACCTCATCGGGGACATGCATTAAGAACGACAAGGAGAAGACCGCTCTGATACCACTGATCCATATTTTATGAGAATAATGAGATGAATATAGATTATTATTAAAATATTCTTAAACCATAATAACATAGATACAGAAAAATTGGTTTCTATTCAATAAGGAAATAAGCTAAAATTGTAAAATGCAATGGAAAATAAGCTTGTTAGAATGGTGGTATCTTATCTCTAAGAAGATATGTGACGATTGCGCTCATTCGCAAGAAGGTGTGTACAATGAGGCTCTGAAGGAAGTTTTACAATAAACATGAATTCCAAAACCCTAGACATCCAAAAACCTAACCCTAGGAGATGAAATGCCAAAAATCATGTGGGCCCTGTTGGGGTAAGTTAGTACATCAACTTTCCGGGATCATAACTTTTGCATACGATCTTTGTTTTAGGCGCACGATATCCTGTTGGAAAGATATATCCGAGGAATGGACATGTTAATGTCGTAATTTGACTTAGTACATAATTGACTGTGGAGAGCCCAAAAAATGTTTTTTAGGTCCTCAAAACGACCTCGGAAGTTGGGGACCTGAAAACTAGGAAAAAACTGTGAAACTGGAAAATTGCCAAAATGAACCAGTTGGAATAGCTGGGAGGCCACTAAAATCCATATGGATAAAAAATAACATGGAGAGAGGGATAAAGGAGAACTTTCTTATAAGAATTAATTTTACCTAGTCCCAAACAATTTACAAAGTGAAGATGCAAGTCATCGAGGCTAGAAATAAAGTCAACTAGCTAAGCAGAAGTCAACCAAGCTAGTCAAGTTTGGTGAGGGGATGAATCGACTGGAGGTGAAGTAAACCAAGCATGTCGAGCTGAATGAATACTAATGTAGTTTAATAAGAGGTGAGTATTCGACCACATGGAAGGGAAATCGACCTAAGATCAACTTTTTCGTCTAGCAAAGGAAATGAATCACCTGATTAATAATAAATTCTCTTAGGGGGGATAATGGCTCATCCAATCGGCACTAAGGTCAACCAAAAACCATCTCACACTTCCCACATATGCATACAATCACTTTACATCCATTTGACCCTTGGGTGAAAATAAATCAAATTAGAAAATACTAATACACCGTAACAATAAGAATTTTCTCAACCAAATAAGGAATTGACCTACCTAGAATAGGAATTGTTATCACACAGTTTGTAGTTTAGGTCATAGGCTAAAGGATGGAGGACAAAATGGTGCAAAAGGAACCTTCCCCACCCAATTTCATCTCAATGGGGAGGTTCTTTCTATTTATTGGCTAATTAGCCAGACTATCTGACATTGGTGGTAACCTATGAGGAGGGAACTCTAAAACCTGACCTTGTATCTTCTGCCTCTTCAAACCGCAGGTTACCAAGGATGTCTGCCTTGGGATAGGTTAGCCCAAGGGAGACATCCCTGGTAACATGGGGTTTGAATATGCAGAAGATACAAGGTCAGGTTTTAGAGTTCCCTCCTCACAGGTTACCACCAATGTCAGATAGTCTAGCTAATCAACCAATAAACAGAAAGAACCTCCCCATTGATGTGACAGTGGGTGGGGAAGGTTCCTTTTGCACCAGTTTTTCCTCTATCCTTTATCCTGTGACCTAAACTACAAAATATGTGATAATAGGAATCACCTGAGCTAGAATAGGAATTGCCTATGTAGCTAATTAAAATTTCTAGGAACAAGATGAGACACACACGAGAATATAAAACATCTAGTTAAGTTAAAATGGCCCAAGGCAATGTGAAATACTTCTAGGTAATTACGAAATCACTGATGCACATTTAAAAAATGCCTAACGACATCTGAAACACCCAGACACATTTGAAAATGACCTAGGCACATTTGGAAATGACCCAGATAATGTAAATTTGTCAAACAATGTTTAAAATCACCCAAAATATTATGAAAATGAGGAAATCAACTCAAGGAAAAAGAAACTGGTTGGGAGGAATAAATTGTAACTAAGATAATGAATGGTCTTCTTTGAGGAAAGATAAAATTATCAACAACTAGATTGTATTGAATTAGAAACTTCATAAGTAATTGAAAAAGATGTATTTCCATGACCATTGATATCATACTCCAAGGGGAATTGCACAGTGGACATTTCAAACCTATTGTGACTCTTCATTTATTTTAGAATTCAACTACAAGTAGAAATTTAAATTGGAACTAAGAAAGTACACAAGTATTAATCAACGATCAACAATTAGCTATGATATACACATTTATATAGATTAGTTCTACATAACAATGTATCCTTGAATGGATGCACAATCTATTAATCTAAACAATTTATGGTACGATTCTTTCATGGAATTCTATGCCCCTTTTTTTCCTCACTAAAAGACCCTTTGGGAATGAATATACAAGAGGAAATAGGGAGAGATGGGGAAATAGGAAGGCCAACAACCTGACCATTCATTTCCCATTCCTCACTCTTATCTCATTTCATTTTTCTTATATTTCTTATATCTCTCTTTTTTCCATCTATTTTGTCCAATTCACTTTACATATGTATTGTTTTACAATGCTTTCATAACCTTCATTAATTAATGAAATAATATTGAAGTTGTTGAGTCTTATAGTAATTCTTGTTTCAGATCCATTTCGGATCACCAGGTCATATCTTATGTTTATTAATGGATGGTGTGTGAATATTCATTTATATTCTCAATTTTTCACATTTAATCTATTTGATAAATTTTAAGAAAAAAACCAGTATTAAATAATTTGAGATCTAAAGGAAATTAACCTTCATAGTAAAGATTTCAATATTTTATTAGATATGTTGTAACGAAATGTCCACTGGAATATTTAATTAGATATTTTATAGATCATATTAGTATGAGAGAACGTTTCTTTAAGGTATTTGTCGAAATTTGCAGGGATCTAGGAATAAATTTAAGAAGAAAATCGCAAAACCCTAGCCAGGGCCAATGATTTTGTTCATAACAACAATAGATATCTAGTAGAGGACATATTTGTGAGGAGAGAAGAGAAATTCATTGAAATTTCTTGCAATATGTTCCTACTCATGGTGGTTCTTGAAGGAAAGATTAGATAGTTTGCAGAAGTTGGAGGCTTGAACTTAGAAATTGGATTAGATCGGAAACTAGGGGATAACGCAGACCGAAAAAATGAGTGATGGAAAGAACCCGAGAAAGAGAAAATGAGTTCCAGTACCATAAAATTTGTTCATTGTTTATGTAATATGGAAGAAAAAATGGACATAAATCCATACCAAAATTATATCGATGCATTAAAACCAAATAATTGGTTACAACAACTAGAAGTTTATTTCAGTGTTCAACATATATATGAAGAACAAAATATATCATTTGCCAAACTAAAGTTAGAGGGATATGCTTTAACTTGGTGTAAAATCCATGTGGAGACACTTAGGTTTGTGGGTGATCCACTACTAACTAAGTTGGAGGATTTCAAAACCCTCATCAAGTCCCAATTCTATCCTATAGAGTATGTAGAGGACCAATGGATCTAGTGGCACTTATTTAGGAAGAAGTAAGGGTAGAATGTACACGAGTACATCATTGAGTTCAAAAAGATGGCCATCATGTTTGATATCTCTCCCAGGAACCCAGATGTAATCCTCAAGTATCTCGATGGTATACATAGCCATCTATGAAATAAAGTGATTATTTTCAAGCCAAGGAAAATGGTCAAGTCATGTGTACAGGAAAAATATCTAGAAAACATAGGCCACGAGAAAGGGAATCCAAATAGTTCCAAGAAGAAAAAGCACAAGCAAGCTTCCAAGGAAGGGAATAAGAAGTGGAAAGGGGGAAAGGAGAAGAAGATGGTAGTCATTGTACATTAGTGCAAGGATCCTAACAACCATTGAAACCATTGAATTATTGATGGTCACACTAATGAAATGTATTGGAAATTTCATCCATAGTTGAACCCAAATAACCATAAGAAGGAAGCAAAGAAAAATAATCTTCTATACATAGATTCATGAAATCAACTTGAAATATTCTTTGATGTGGATGAGAATATTGTATATACATCAGTGCAAAAGGAGGTGAATTTGAGTTGCCTTCGTCAAAAGGAAGAGAAGAAGATAACCAATCTCTTCCACCTCAAAATTTGGGTCAAGAATACAAATATAGATTCTTTGTTTGACTCCAGATCACATGCTAATCTCATAGCATCAGATCTGTTCAACAAGTTGGGATTGGAGATTCAAAATCATCCTATCTTCTATCCATTGGGTTTTGTAAAAAAGGATGCATAGATCAAGGTAACATAATAGTGCTTGATTAAATTTGTTGTAAGTGTTGATTTTATTGATGAATTCAAAATGGACATAGTACACCTTGACATATTTGGAGTAGTGTTTGGAAGACCCTACATGTACACTAGGGATGAAATCATCATGTGGAGAGATAACCAATATCAAATAGTCAAGGATGGGATGTCTCACATCATCAACATGCATAAAGTAAAGCCAAAGATCTCACTGGTAAGTGCGAACGATGCAAATAAACTGATTAGTTCTAGTAAGAAATATGTTTTATTTTTTGTTAATAGAAAATCAGGCAGAGGATGATTTGATAAGAGTAAAGGAATCCCTCAAGGTTTATCCTAAATGGAAGAATCATCAATTGGAGGAGTTGTCATAGGAAGGGAGAGGATCATTATATGATCCTAAAGGTATACCAACCAAAAGGGAAGTGGAGCATGAAATACGATTATTTCTAAACATCCAATTTCCAAATATTAGGGTGTATAGATAGTCTATTCTGGAATAAAATGAAGTGAATAATCAATTGCAACCGTTTTTGGAGAAGGGTGTGATTCAACCAAGCACCTCACCTTGTGGGTCACCTATCATAATTGTACCAAATATGGATGGGACTTGCTGAACTTGTATTGAGTATACAACATTCAACAATATTACACTGAAAAATTGGTACCCTCTGCTCTAGATTGATGATCTACTAGATAAGTTGCAACATGAAAAATATTTCACCAAGTTGGATATCAAATTAGGATACCACTAGGTAGGCATTAAGTAAGAATACACTTGGAATACTACCTTCAAGATAAGATTCAAGACAAGGTTTGTATGAATGGTTGGTAATGATATTTGGTTTATGTAATGCACTAGCTACATTTATGATACTAATGAATGGTGTACTACAATGATATCTAGATTCCTTTCTTATAGTTTATTTGGGTGATATATTGGTTTATAGTGCTACCTGGGAGGAGCACATATCACATATCATGTAGGTGTTAGAGACTCTAAAGAAGCATTAGTTGTTGGATAACCTTAGGAAATGTGATTTTTCTCAAAAATATTTAGTGTATTTGGGTATGTGATCAATGGAGGGGAGGTCAAGATAAAGCTCACAAAGATGGATGCCATGATGAAATGGAAATTTCCTACAAATTTCACTGAAGCTAGGAGTTTGTTGGGGGAAAACAATAGTGTGGAAGTTCATATCTTCATTTTTAGCAGTAGTTTCACCATTCCACTCCATAACAACGATTGGTAAGAGTTTTCAGTGGGGGAAGAACCAAAAGAAGGATTTTGATGAGATGAAAAGAAAGATCAATCAAGCATTAGTTCTCACATTACCTTAAACTTGTAAAGTCCTTTCAAAGTAGAGATGGATGCAAGTGGGTATGCCATGGGAGAATTTTTAATGCAAGGAGGAAGGCTTGTATGATATCATTCAAAAATATTTTATGGGGTATTTATCAACTACCCTATGTATCAAAATGAACTCTATTCATTGGTTCATGATTTCAAGAAGTGTGTTTTTCCTGAGATTAAACTTAAGGCTCAAATAATAATGTCAGGAATCAAGAAAGTTTATGAGAGTGTGTTTTTAAAGTGTTTTTTCTACCTTTGTTACATGAGAAAAATTCCTTATATGAAATTAACAATTTGACAGCACAAAGGATGTATTTCGTGTTTGAGTCAAAATTAATGTTAAATGGAGCGAGAGAAAAATACAAAACTCTGAAACAAAGAAGGGCATCAATTACTGAAGAGTCCCAACTTGTTGCAATAAAAGAAAAGAGATACTGTAACCTTGAATAAAGTATAAAATGAAGGAATCTATAAAGCAAGCAGGTCTTGATTTACTCACAGTAAATGCAGAGGAAAAGTTGCTTACCTTATAAATTACTGATACAAATAAGATTGTAGTAGTAATTGTACTAAATTGAAATAAAACATTTATCAAGGAATACATAAATAAATGCTGAGAAATGGAAAACAAAGAAACACATAACCCAGATTTAACAAAACTTGGAATCTTTGTCTACACTTGTATTAATTGTTTATAAGGATAGTTTTCTTTATTACAATCAACAAGAAGCATCCTGTCATAAGTCTTCAATCCATATCTTTATACAAAATGGTATCAACTTAAAAACGGTTGGACTTCTCATAATTGTAAAAATAGTAAATATAACATCATGTAAAACTGAACATTTCCATTAGCCTTCCCCTCTATGTCTTCGTCTGCTAGAAAATATGTTTCTTCTCCTCCTCCTTCATATTGGAAACACTTGGCATCTAATATTGACCTATAGGAGTCATATACACATTCTTTCTCACTTTCTTCCAGATGTGTTGGCTTTCCCATACTCGACACATTGAATGCATGTACTCACTAGCTGTACTACTAACCCAGAGGGTGTTGTTGCTTCATTTGCTTCAAAGATGTATAACTTCTTTTCCAATTGAGGCAACCTCTATTGTATCATATTTTCTCCCAAATATGTGGCCTATAACAACAAGGTTAGATCTATTATCCATTTTTTTATTTGGATAAGATCAATTTGGTTCATTTGTTGGATGATCGTCATGGCCTCTTCTTTGCTTTTCCTAGATTTACATTGGTTCTTTGCTATGTCAATCTACCCCAGGGATTTGGAGATGCTATTTCCTTCAACATCAAGTATCCATTTGTCTAATGAAGATAATTCTTATATACAAGATTAATTTACCCCTCTGTCCAATCTTTTTCTTTCGGCCAGATTCATTTCCCAGGCCTTCAAAATTATGTCACTTCTAGTTTGCTTAGAAAGAGAAAATCGAGGAACTTCTGATACATTATCTTTCGGAACTAGAAATATAGACTCTAGAAACTTAGCCCGAGTTGCACAGTCTTCCCTTTATTTAATGTAAATGTTATGCAGGGAAAGGTCTACCACCCGGTAAGAATTTTGAATGGCTTCCACTTTTGTAAAAAGATCTTCCTGGGTTGATTCCATATTTTCATGTACTTCCAGTGCTTGAGCTTGGAAATATGTCATCTCTATAGTTGTACCCTCAACCATGTCTACCTTGGCCTGTAATTGCTTAATTAATTCTTCCTGTTGAGTGACCAATCCTCTATTGGCCTATGAACTTTGATAGAGTTCATCTAGGTTAGATTTCAAGTGTTGGATTTGATGTCTATCATCAGCTCTGACTTGTTCAAATTATGTGTTCATATCATTTCTTACATCTCATTCCATGGTCGTCATCTGGTCTTACAACTTCCTTACCAACAGTTTCCTATGTTTCAGCTGCTCAGCTAGATTTCCCATTGAACATTCATTGGTTGTTGAAAAAGAACCTAAAGAACCTACCATTTCTATGATGAATTATGAATCATCTAGGCCATGTCCATCATACAACATTCTGTCCTTTTTTACTATTGTACCATCTTTCTGACGTGTTTTTCTTTTAACTATGTCCCTCCTCTTCTTGTTGAAAAAGAAGTCCGAAGGAGGCATTTCTTCAGCTGAAATATGAGTAAGATCCTCTATAAATATGACTTCGTAATTGGGATCTCCTCAGCTTGACTGTAAGGTGTTAATGAAAAAATGGGGCTACCTATCTCTATGGACGTTTGTTGTTCTGTTGTATTGGTAACCAGTTCATTTGGTGTAGAAGGAGACACCTCCTACTCCTTTTTTAGAAAATATTCAAGCCGAGATTTTGTTCAAGTACCTAGTGGATTCGACAATGAAGTCTCCACTTTCTGCATTGACACTTTGGCCTCCTTTGGGTTTTCCCCAGTACTCTGTTTGTAGAAACTTCCTTCCTCCAAGCCCTTAGGTGTATCTTCCTATGCAGATGAAGGTTATATTGGTTCTCCCTATAATACCTTGGGAAAACTATTCCTTCTGTGCTTTTGAAAGTTGTAGAACTTGGTTAATTGATTTGGAGAGAGATCTCAGACTCTACTCAACACTTCCTCATACGACCTGGCTCCCCTGAATACTTTATCTTGTGGGAAAATATCGTGAACATATTTCTCTAAATTGTATTGATCCAGGTGAGTTTCCACTATCTTCTTGGGATCGTGCCTCTTAAACTCAATATCCACTAACTTGATGTCTTCTAGAGCCGCAACTTCTACTTTTGAATGGCAAAAATCTTGTAATGAAAACATATCAACCTGAAGAGGGAAGGTTGGACATACCTTTTTCTAGTCAACTTTCAATTCTTTACTAATACCCCTTGTTACATTCTGATAAGCCACCTCTCGGCATACCAGCCGATCTAGTAAAAAATTTGGGAGAGCATGGGGGGGAACTGAGCACCAAAAAACCCTTATGTAGGAAATTTTCCTCGATATACCAGTCTGCTATTTTTCCCAGGTTGGCCATGATTTTATCTAAAATCCTGGGAGGTGGGCAGTCGTATAGGGTGCAATGAATCAACACTACTACATAATGATAGATTTCATAGAATAAATCTATGGCTTTGTCCTCCCTCATATTGGAGTAATATANTAAGTGGATAGTCTCGGTGCTAGTTGGGTTCTAGTTCTAGCTCATTAGAGGGAAAGGAGTCATAAAAAATATGGCATCCATGATGTATGTCGACATGTATAAAAGAGCAGGTTTCCCTTTGGATTTCTCCAATTGGTACCCTTTGATTTCCTTCGCTAGGTTGTCTGATAACATCTTGGCCCAGTTGAAAGAGTAGCCTTCGACTACTTCATGCATAATCGGTGTCCATGCCAACAGGAAATGAGAGGAGTCATTTTTCCCAAATATCCTACATAACATCATAGCCACATAGATCATATGGGTGTCTAACAATGTTGTGGAATATATGCCATGGGTTTCGGCTCTGAATTTCTCAGGGTTCTCCCACCAGTCTTTGATTAAAATAGGGTAGGTTTTCCCATACTGCGTGCACTCCTGTTGGTCAAACTCCATTATGGATTCAACGTTGTAACTGTATTTAAAAATGGCAGATAATTTATACATTACTTGTATATGCTCCGGTCAAAAAGACCCAACAACAAATTTGTGTGAATTGCAAATGCTCCTGGTTGAAATGTTGACGTTCTCCATGGCCCATCCTATCATGTCATTATACGACATGATCCTCAATCGCACGACTATTTTGTATAGTTCTGACTCAACTATATCCCTGATCTTAGTTGCATGGGTTTCGGTCACATCGTCCCATGAATCCTTTGTACAGTTTATCAACTCGTGCTATATAATATCAAACACTTGTGTCAAGGATTTCACAATATCTATAGCTCTCGATGAGGTGTCTGAGAGAACATTTGTGTTCGGGTTTATGCTCTCACCAGCTAATTTATCCATTTTTTGTGGTGCCATGATATTAATGAAATCAGAACTGTGTTACCTATTATAGGAGAATGTGTGAGCTTATCAATTGCCTAAAGCTTGCTATTCTGCAAGAATGCAAATGGAATTAAAAATAAAGCATTCATATTCACCTTAAGTGTATTGATCTTACAATAAGTTTATGTATCTTAATGAGAAAATCTAGGTGCCGATCTGCAATCCATATTAAAATAATTTCCATTGATATGATATTAATGCCATTAATATTGGTGGTTCACGATCGGGGATTTGAATGAAAATAAGTTTGAAATTTCCCAAATTTCTATTTCATGAAAGATTAATTTGCGAGATAATATTGTTTTAAAAAATTTAATTAATCGTGTTTAACTCTAGGTGTTTTCGGGTATTCGAACTTTGGATTTTTAATAGTAGATTGAGATAGAATCCCCAAAAACCGAAACCACAAAATGATTAATTATTGGTTAATTGTTATTTATATTTAATTAACCCCGTTTAAGTTTGAAGTGTTTTGGAAGTTCAAATTTCAGACACTTCAATATGTGGTGGATGATAAATGTCTGAATCTCCAAAGTGTGAAGTTATTAACTATCTTTTAATCGAGATTAACTTAACTGATTAATATTTAATATTTCAATATTTTGTTGCTTCGTGTATTTTCAATTTAGCTCCTCATTAAATTTATGAAAGGCCATCCTCCATAGTGGCATGTCCAGGATGACATCATTCTAGATGACGTGTAGAGGCCAGGGGGTGCCGAGTGTTAATTAGAATCCTGTGAATATTTAGATGAAAAGATCAGGGAAGGGTGCCACGTGTTGACTTAGGGAAGATTCAAAACATACATGTGTACCATGACTTGTATCTTTCAAAGGTTGGTGAAAAGTGATAACGGATAAATTCGGGTTTCGAGGTTTTTAAAGCTATGACTTGTTGAAATGCCCGAAGCGTGAAGCTCTGAAGCAGCCTCTCGAGACTTAAATTTTTAACTATTTGGAGTCTCCACAAATCCAAATAGATTTAGGATAATTTGATTAGATGAGAGACTTCATCAACGATGTATATCACACACACCTTATTCTTATTTAACCAAGAATAAAAATATTTAATGTCCAAA